>JAKXYG010001285.1:0-20000 GCA_025895645.1 Cardicola forsteri | reverse complement strand
CTCCTTTCTCAACCGGACTAGGGATAAGCTACGGTGGAGTTGAACAATAATTGTTTCATTCTTTTGTTAGACAACATTTGTGTTTTCTTTTATATGTCGATCAACACATTATTTATCTATTATTTTGTGCCGGGGTGGTCTAGCGGTACAGCACTCGACTTGGACCTGGGGTGGGCATGGGGGTTCGAATCCTACCACCGGCACTATATGTTTTACAGCGATTAGGGTTGCTAATTTTGGACCCAAACTTTCCTTCTTTCTCATTCGGACTTGGGACAGCAATAGATAGACATTCAACGTGCTTGGGTGGTCATGAGTTCGAATCCCATCAGCGATCTACTAAATGCTGAAAGATGCGCGCGTTTCCCATCTCAAAACATTCAAAGTAGCAGACGTAAATAATAAATAAATAAGTATCCAGATTAGAGTACAACTTGCTGAACTGTTCTTGTTGTTGTTACTACAACAGTTAAATATTAATTAAGTAAACGTTAAAGTATTTATTAATTTGTAAATACTTATTATAAAAAAACAGGTTTGTACTTTTATTTATTTGTTTTTTTATTCCGAAATATTTTTAATATTATAATTCAATTAAGGACTGTATCTAGAAATATACAATAATACAACAAATTGTAATATATGCGTAAAATTGTTTTTTTTTGGTAATGTTTTTGTATACATTTTAATAATTTTATGTATTATTACTAAATTTGTAATATATACTACTTGATTGTTTAAAATGTAATCAATTTGATTGGAGAACGCAGTACTCGGACGTTTGAATGATAATCAAACCAGGGTTATTAATTTTGTTCCCAAACCTTCTTCCTTTTTCAATCGGACTTGGGATCAAATGCAATATTTTTTTTGTGGTTATTGGCTTAGATACTTCAGTAGAAGTAGCTTTCAGCACACAAAAAATATGTACAATTATAAAAATACAATACAATTAGCAGTATGTAACATCAGTCCAAAAATAAATAAGTAAAGTAAGGTTAAATTACATAGGCTAAAAAAGAAAAAAATTAAAAATCAACGTATATTCAAAAGTTATGTTCAATATGATATGCGTAAAGAGACATGGTATTATTTAAGGGACACTATGGTTAATAGTGTGCAAATACGTCAGTATACATAAAATGCGAATGATTCATGACTCATGAGTGAGCATGGCTAATAAAATAATACCCTGGATGAAGGTTAATAAATGGTCACAAATTAAAATAGATAAACATTCAACGTACCGGGGACAGTCTAGCGGTACAGCGCTCGACTTTGACCTGAGTGGGCACGGGGCTTCGAATCCAGTCACCAGCCCACTAAAACAGGTCCTCGTTTGACTTTTCTAAAATGTCTACCGTCGAAAGATGCGGTTCCAGTGTAAAAACATTTGAAGTAGCAAAAAAATTTTAAAATAAAATAAAATAATAGTTTCATTATTTACTGTGACGATTAGTATTTGTGATGGGAGTGGAAAAGATGGTTAAAGCGCTGGACTGGAGGTCAGTTTGCAGTTTAAACCATTTTCTCGGTTAGGGACTAGCTAAACCGGTTTATTTCTGATTTTTTCTAGGTGTAGATTAGCAGCTATATCTGTTGTAAAAATACCTTAAAATAATTTGATATATAGTTTGCCAAGGCGGAAGCCCACTTTACACTTGGTCACTGTTCCATGATAGTCTGAGTCTAGGATGAAAGTATAATAACAAAATTGTGGTCATGACTGTAAATTCAAAGTTGATAAGCATTATTGCTTTATTTAGAATTATTAACATTCCATTTTGTTATTTTTCTTTTGTGCGTTAATAACAATAATGGTGCTTTTGTCGTGATATTCTCAGGTTGTTTTTTTCGATTTATGAATAAACGAATAAATACAGACGGGGTGGGTTTTTTTTTGAAGTTTAAAAATGTTTAATCCTATTGCAGATACTAATTTTGATGCTTTATTTAACTGAATTTGTAAACAAGCATTTAATTATCTAATTCAGAAATACCAAAATATTGACCAATCACAATTAAGGCACTCGGTGATTGGTCGAATACACAACAACCAATAATGTTCATTTGTACTTTTACAGTTGATTTTTATGCTAAATGTTTCAATTTTGTATTGTTCATAATAACTATTAATAAAGATGTTTTGCGGTTGGTTAGGCACAAAACACAGATATTAGTAATATATGTATCTTGTAATAATTCCAGACCACAAAAATCGTCAAATGAATGCGGTTCCCAATTGAATAAATACATTTCCTCAAAATACAAAAATTGGAAACAATCGTTGCAATACAAAATAAAAAAGAAAAAGACAAGAAGACGTTTTCAAAAATCGAAAATTTTGTGTCCCACGTGTGGCACAACGTTCAATGATTCGAAATATTTGTACCAGTTTGAAAATGCTCGAAAAACGTAAGTTTTTTTTTGAAACTGCATGTTTTAAATTTAAAATTAAAATAAGTGTTACAGATAGTGACATAAGTGAATCCAATGTTGACCTACTATGATATTGAAATATATGTAGCACTTGTTATTTATCTTAGATATATCTAACGCTTATTAATAAGTACCTTAAATAACACTTTACTAATATATATACATTTAATATTATTCGCAAAAAAATTTTTGATATAATACACAATAACAATAAAGCACCATTATGAAAACTTAAAAACAAACCAGATAATTGGTTTTAAAAAATAGTTTTATTTACTAAAAAATACATAAATATACAAAATAAAGATAACAAACTTAATAATGTCAGTAATTTAAGTAATATCAATCTTGTGTTTAAATCATTAAAAATAAATTAATTATTTTTTGAAAAAAAAATTGTTTTAAAAATGTTTAGACTAAAAAACTTTTAAAATAAATTAATTGTTGATTATTTAAAAATACTGTGCAAATTTGTAAATATATGTATGAGCAGTTATTTTATTTTAAAAATTATTATTTTTAAAAATAAAAAAAATATAAAATTAAAATATTTTTTAATAATTATTTTTGTAAATAAATTACATATTTTAATATTTAATAAATTTTAACTAGAAAAGTTTAGGTATTGCATTTCCAGCGTATGTATCAAGGTTATATATTTATAGAAAAATGTAGCGCATCAATCAAATCTTTATAATGTATAAAAAAAATTGTTATTTTAAAAATATACATTAATTTATTTTACATACAAAATTTTTTTTTTTAATTTACTGGAATGACATACGTTGCCTACTGTATATGCTGGAAATGCTTTTCTGCCTCTTATTGATTTTGTAATAATAATTAAAACAAGCTAGATTAATTTATTTCTAATTTTATATAATTTTATAAATTTTAGTTATATATATATATAGTTATTATGGCATCCTCTTGTTGTCAGGGTTATCACCCTTAGCCAAACGGCTACATATGGATATACGTATAACTTAAGATATATTTAAGCATTTGAATGTATACTTGCATCCACCCGCTAAATCGGGAACCTAGTTATGCCGCTGTAAACTCGGTCCCTGCTGTTATTAGTCTAGATGCCTATGGGCACCTAGTTCACGTGGAAAAGAAATAGTCAGGAATACTACCATTATTGGAAATTGGGACTTTACAAGCATTACTCAAATCCTCATGATTATTATCATCCAGAGTCATAATAATGTGTACAAACAACGTTTTGTCTTCGAAACGATAGAAAAACACATTGATTTGAGTTTATGAAAAACTGACGCAGCCTTTCCAAACCCGACTTTATCAATTATGCTTGCTAGATATGAAAACGAATTAAAAAATTCAATATTTTGTTTTAATAGGCACAACACTTTTATCTTTGAACAGTTAATCCGTAGTTATGTTTTGCATCATTTTAGTGTTTCATTAAGTACACCAAAATCCAATTCTCCTTACCTGTCACATGTCAAATTAATTAAATTGTTTGTTTTTGGTAGATCAATCACTTTATAATTATAAAATTAATAATTACCTTATTTTTACATTAAACAGCTCTATGTTATCCCAATATTGTGACACCAACCTATCCAGTGCTCAAAAACCACCGTCCTATGATGTAATATTTCAAAATGAATCTCCCTATTTCGAATATTCGTCAAAATTGAATCCACTTGTCGCTTCAACACGTCCTAAATCTGTGTCTGAACAATCTCTTAATATGGTATGTTTGAATTATTGATTTATTAATTTTTTGTTTAGAAAAAGTTAGATTTATCAGCATTGAAATATCATTCTCATCATTCATTGATCAAAACTGCTTCGCTAGTAGTAATAAACCAATCAAAAAGCGGTTTGCGTATTATCCAATCACAATTTGATTTAGTTGATTCTGGATTGGTTCGTTGTTATTCACATCCGGACATGTTGATTGGTACAAATATCAATCGATTTGGGCATCAAATTTATGCAAGTAAAGGGTAAGAAGATAGTATTTTAAAATGTTTTTTACTACTTTAAATGATTTACGAGAAACATCTTTCAACAGTGGACATTTTAGCAAAACCAAACGTGGATCAGTGGTGAAAATTTAATTACATTTGTTAATTAGTATATACATGTTTTTTAAGTACATTACATGTATATTTGCAGAAATTTAGATATATTGTTATGCATTTGGTTTGAAAACTCCTTATTAGTTTAAATCTAAAAATGAATATTCTAGGTTAAGAGTATCACTGTCATTGAAATAAAGATTTTTAAAAATATAAACATTTAAAGAATTAAATTTTTACTAGAATTTTAAATAAACAGGAAAAAGAAACATTGTAACCAAAGTTTACAATGATTGGTTGATAAGAATAACAAGGATTAATTAAAATTGACCAATTAAAATAAAAGCGTTCACTGATTGGTTAATTATGAATTCACCAATAATATTAATTTATACTTTTATAGTTTGTCTATATGCCAAATGTTTTGCTTAACAAACGTTTATTGGACATTGAGGACGTTAGGTAGTTCATTAAATACAAAACAATCAATAGTATTAGTGCATACTTCTAAAATCAATATTTACGCTACATGTTTCCTACAGGTCTTCATCTGTTTCATCATTTCTAACCCATCTTTCCAATCAATCCAAATCAACATCTTTAAAAAATTTGACATTTGATCAAATCAATGACAACGCTTTTCCATTTTTATCCGATGTCAATCCATTATGGAATTCACCACAAAAACAATCGCCAATTTATTCAACGTATGGGCAAAAACGTACAATGCCCGTACGGAGCTCGAGAACGTTAATTCAAAGACGCATTGGAAGTGCAAATTTACCAATGTCCACCTTTACTTTGTCTCACTCGTTGTCTACATCTGTGCAGTGTTCACTCGATGCACATAACTATTTGGTAAGTGATTACTTTCAAATGAGTGAAGTTTAGAAAAGGAATGGCATAATCATTTATTGTGGTTGGTGGCGGAGTCATCTTATTATATATACATTATATATTAAACAATTAATTTTGATAGTTTTATAAACGTAACAAACGTAGGAGGATAACAAGGCTTCTTGGCTGGAAAACGGCGTTCTTGTGACGGCGCCATTGTTTACATAGGTTGACAAGGTCGTCTGATTTTTTGTCAGAGTTATTTCTCTTAGCCTAACAGATACATATGATATACATATAGTTAAAGATGCCTTCTAAGGGCCCTGATTGTATGCTTGCCCCTTTCCACTATAATGGAAGCCCAGTTATTAATCTAGATGTCTATGGGCACTTAGTCTAAGATGCACTATATTAAGAAGGAACAGTCATGAATATTATGATTATTGAAGACTTTATAAACATTACTTAAATCTTCTAGATTATTAACATTTTGTAATGGCGTAAGAAGTAAAGAAAATTAATACATTATTGTATTATTAAATTGTATTGTATCAAAAAATTAGGTTTTAAATTGAGAGTATAATTTTTGAACTATTACCTACTTAATTTAAAAAAATATTATATACAGGGTCCAACATAAATTATCAGCTAAAAATTTATTGAAAGTTAATTTGGCAATAAGCATAATTTATTAATTTTTAAACTAAATTTCACATTTTATGTGCACGCTACAATTTTTTAATTAAAATAATTAAAAATTAAAAACATATATACTGAAATTTGTCTAAATTAACATAACATAAGTTGGTGGTACCAGCTACCTCTTCATTAATTCCATTTTTTTTATGTTTGCTACTTTGAATGTTTTATGAGAAACATCTTTCAGCAGTGGACATTTTAGCGAAGCCGAACGTGGGCCCGCATTTTAGTGCCGGTGGTGGGATTCGAACCCATGTCTACCGAGGTCCGAATTCGAGCGCTGTACCGCTAGACCAAAATGTAGTTGGATGCGAATTGAAGTTTTATGGCTAAAAGACCTCTTTTTTGCGACAACGCCAGAGGGTTGACGGATCCTCAAACCTAACCGACTGCATATGGTAAATGGTTACCTCGAGATACCATTTAAGCATCTTGGATCTATGCTAACATCCATCGTCTGAACGGGAATTTAGTGAAAGTTCAGTTATACCGCTGTACACTTGGTCTTTGCTGTTATTAGTCTAGATGCCTGTTGACACCCAGTCTAGGATGCATCACATAAAGAAGGAACTATCAGGAATAATTGGATTATTAGCATCCCTGATTAAATTAATAATTAATAACATAATTGACCAATAGTTTTTTACGCAATAAAAGTGCATTTATTAAGAACCATTCTTTTATTTTGGAAAACGTCTTTTAAAGAGTCTCGAAAACTTGTCGTTTGAGTTACAAAAGGATCTTATCGATAGTTTGAGCGATAAGGAGCATCACGTGAGACTCGCTCGAAAATTGTTACGAGATCGAAATTCTGCTCTCAAAACAAATCCAGAGAAGAGCTCAACGTTGAGCGTTGATCATAAAATGTTGTCGATTAGTGAACTCAAATCGTCGCAAAGTGTATCGCTTTACGTTATGACTGAGGTTAGTGAAAATTTGTTTTACAATATTTGACTACTTTTTGTTTTTATAAGTAGTTTTAAAATAAAAGTTGATTTTTTTTATTGTTTACAGGATGAAAATGATAGAAGTGATTTATCGGGAGATTCAAATTAATTTTTGTAAATATTTTGTATTTTTTAATTATGAACACATTGATTTTAATTTTTAATCATTTTATTCTGATTTTGATTTGAACATTATTTAGATAATATAAAATTTTCAAAAATTTTGGGTTTTTATTATTCTATTTAAGTAATATACGTGATAATGTAAAAATTAATGTTTTTGTTTGAAAACAGTTAAAAACCTTAAAAACTGTAGCATTTAAAAAAAATATATTTAAAAATCTGTGATATTGTTTACAATGTATATATATATATATACTACTTTAGATGTTCTACAAAGAACATTTTTCAGAAGTGGGATTCGAACCCATATCCACCAGATCCACGTCGAGCGCTGTATCTCATTCATTAAGCCATCGATTGTTTATTATGTACAAATGGAAGTAATAAAAAGGTGATTACGATACTAATTACAATAAAACTTTCACGTGAGTATATTATACTTGAGCCTGTAAAAAATATGCATTCCATAATCATACTTAAAGTGATACTGGTTAAAACGTGTCTTTTATTAAGATTGATTACATCAAGTAAGTTAAATGGGGGAATAACAATTTACTAACAAGTTGAGACATCTGCTTTAAAATATATAAAAAAATCAGATATGTTTTTTCATTGACGTTGGTAACATAATTCAATCTTCGTTTTCGATTGCTTGATAGGCGTGGAAGAATACCGAAGTTTCTTGGCTAATAGACGGCATCCTTGCTATGGAGCCACTGTCCGCATAGATTGACGAGGCCGCCTGATTTTTTGTCAGGGTTATCTCCCTTAGCCCGAGGGCTAAATATAGTATACACATACGTTAGGATACCTTTTAAGTACCCTGGGTGTATGCTTGCACCCATCCGCCACAGCGGAAGCCCAATGTATATCTCTAAAAATAATAAATGGTATGGATTCACTAATCCCACTACTGATACACTAAAAGTGAATTTATGTCCATTTTCTGAAAACTATAAATTGCTAATAATCTTGGGGATTCAAGTAATGTTTATAAAGTCTCAATTTCCAATGATGGTGATATTCTTGACTGTTCGTCCTCCACGTGGTACCGTCACAATGGCTTGATAAACGTAGAAAATTGACAAACTTTCTTGGCTAGTAGATGACATCCTTGTGACGGCTTTACTGTCCGCATATATTGATGAGGCTGTCTAATTTTCTGTCAGGTTTATTTCCCTTAACTTAAGGGAAATATATGGTATGCATATACCTTAAGATACCTTTTAAGTATCTGGAGTGAATGCTTGCATCCACCCACCGTAGTGGAAGACCAGTTATACCATTGTATACTCGGTCCCAAAATGCTTATAGGCGCCTAGTTCAGGATGCACCACATAAAGGAGTTGCATTCAAAAATATCACTTTTATTGAACATTCTGACTTTGTAAACATTACTCAAATCCTCACAATTATTAGCATCCCAAAAATACCGATTTGAAAAAATGAGACTAAACTCTCTATGAAGGCGAAAAATACATCTGCATTTGAAGAGACACTAGAGTGTTCTGCTCCATAATTCATACACTTGAAATATATTCTTTCAATGTGATTTTGAATTACAGCTGTCAAAAATCCGTGAATAATTTTATTGATAAAGCTGTTAACATATAAAAATGCTTATTTCTTAATAAAGATGTTTAAATTAGTGTTGTTTGTGAGTAGTGTTTGGTTTATATTAACTTGTGTTTTTATAATAATAATAATAATAATAATAATAATAATAATAATAATAATAATAATAATAATAATAATAATAATAATAATAATAATAATAATAATAATAATAATAATAATAATAATAATAATAATAATAATAATAATAATAATAATAATAATAATAATAATAATAATAATAATAATAATAATAATAATAATAATAATAATAATAATAATAATAATAATAATAATAATAATAATAACAATAATAATAATAATAATAATAGCAATAATAGTAATAATAATGCTTAGTACCAAGAATATCTATTCACTAGTTTAACATTGGCTTAGCATCTCAAATAATTATTGTTCTGTTGCGGTGTTCGGGAGAGCCAAAATTACGATACGTCAAAATTGCATGTTCACACCAGTACAATTATGATGAAAGATTATTAAATCAGAAGTCGTCGCGAATATGGTTGTTTCTGATCTCCTTTATCCAGTCGCTTGATGCAAAATGTGCATTGTTCCATGTTTTAAACATCGGTACTAAAAAGTTTTAAATCTGTTTTTATTTTCTTAAAAATCGCCTACACACTAACCAATCAAGTGTTGAACCAATCAGCATAAAGCTCCTATTTCATTGGTTAATCAACATTATATATATATATATATATATGCACTGTACACGATAAACAAATTATAATTCACTTAAACAACATGGCTTCCCGCTCTGTTGTTTTTATGGCTGCAATTGTTGCCTTGGCATTGAGTTTTCTTCCATTTGTTCAAATGGTCACGTTGCAAGAGGCTTTGAAGAATCCCGACGAATATATTCGATTCCAGCAGGGCTCATTTAATTACGGCCTTCATGTCGGTTTAACCGTACTGATTGCTTACTCCATACTGACTTTCATCGTAGCTTCCGTTACAATCATAACTAGAAGTCTTGGATATCGGAGAAAAGTACATTCCTAAATGGTAAGGTAATATTATTTTATTCAATGATATAAAATCCTTGTTTTTCTGTTTAAATGTTTTTTTTAATGTGTGCAGTTGACTTCTTGAGCACAATTGAAGGAAGATTGACATTAGTTTTAGCAATGTGATTGGCTCCATGCTCACTAGCATACAAAGTCATTGATTTGATCACGTGGATTATCCAAGTGTTATAATCAATTTTCTTTTAATTGTTTTGGTTTAGGATGCTAATGAGGATGGTGAGGATGCGTCGATATGGTGAATCCTAAATTAAAACTAGCATGGATCAAGGACTGAGTGCACAGCAATATAACTAAGTAAATGCAAACATATACTTTAGGTATTTTAAGATATTGGGGAGAGCAACTTCATTAATCTTTATGAATAACGTTCACACGATACGTTTATAGCGTTGTTTACCGAAATAGTTATTTGTTGTTGCTTTGGCACCATGCAAATTTTAGAAACATGGTCACTCTAACCCTCCCCGAATTTGGAACCTGAGTAAAGCTTCCATAACAGTAGCCTTTCTATGAAGATAATGTCGTGCTTACAACAAACCTAATTTAAATTAATCAAACATCTTGTTTGAATCCTTGTGATATGCAGTACATACTTTTTTTCAATATACATACACGAAAACAGAATTTAATTTTTTCACTAAACCAAAAACATAACCAATCAACAATTTTTACCTGTGTTTATTTTGACTTGTTTTCTAAGGTCATGGGTGTTGATTTAAATCAATTATTTACTTGAAAATAAATTAAACTATGTCAATTATTTTGAAAGTCTTGGTAGACAATGCATTTTTTTATCAGTCACGTGACTTTGTTTTGCTTTGTCAAGAATTTTTGAATTTTTGAGGCCTAAAAATTATTGATTTCTTCTTTGTTTATTCGATTGAGCTATCATCACTCGCCACTGCCATATTGTTTTGCATACAAACTTGCTGACTCATTGAATTATCGATTTTTTAAGTGTTTGAATTTATTGAAATGAAAAAAATCAATAGACACTATATACATATATGTCTGTTTTTTTGCAGATATACGGATGCCCACAATTTGAAAAATATTCTACTGTCGTGGATTTTTATTATTATTTTGTAGTGCTCTCTTAAAAAAAGAAAATATTCATAGATTGTTTTTAATTATTTTTACTTGTGTAATATATTATATAATGATTGTTTAGTATTTAAATGCTCTTTTTCCATTATTTGTTTTTGTTTGCACATTTCCGGGAATGTATGAGATCCTAATGATTCTGAGGATTTGACTAATGGTTGTAAAGTCTCAATTTCCAATGATGGTGATATTCCTGATTGGATGCATCCTGCTCTAGATACACCCAAGAACCTAAATTAACATAGCAGGAACCGAAAGTTTTAATTTGTCAATTGTTGGGTGTCTCTTGATACGCTTTCAAAACTGTTCTGAGAATGGATGAGGATTGTTCATTAAAGCTCGTATAACTCTATAAAAAAATTTTTTAGTAAAAAACAACTGGAAAAGTGATTTTTATGAGTACTTTTCAATATAAAATAACAATCAATAAAATGCACTTTTGAAACAAGCTTATACAAATAAATGGAAACGTTAATTAGTGCCAAAATCTTTGAAACATTCATTTCAATATGACCTTTCCAAACGGTTTTTAGCCAAGTTTTCTGTAGTCTATTCCACCCTTTATTTTGTTATTATCAATTGCATGTTCGAAAACCGTTCTTGCTGATCTATTGGGCAATAAACGTAGAATTTGATCAAGTAATTTTCTTCGTCCAATTGAAGATTGAACTTCACTTCGGCTTTTATTCAATACTGTCATCTGAGTCGTGTTATTACTTGTTTACGGAAATAGTGTTCTCTTGTTTATTTCTGTAGCAGTATAGACGTTTTACAGAGGCTAGGTTGCTAACCTTGCGAGCTCAAACCCTCCTCCTTTATCCAGGCTTGGGACTGGCTAGATTGGTTTATTTCAGATCTTCTCTAGATGGAGTTGCCTCCTTTTCAAACTCGGAAATTTCACCAATATTACGATTCTTAAAAATTCTGGATTTGCGGGAATAGTTAGAGGAACAGTAGATACAACTACAACGATTCTGTTCGAGGTGAATTATTTTTTTTGAAAAATGGAACAGTGGGAATTTAACTTTTATCCTATAACGTAATGCAACAGATACACAAATTTATGCAATAGATCGGGCTTGATATAGTATTTGAGTGTCTTTAAAAGCCTTATCGATTGATTGAATGTTGAAATATTCCAATTTATTAAGTATTGATAATGTAATCCATACACAAATCAATAACGATTATCAATAAGAGATTAGTGATTTAGATTATGCAATGGAACCGGATTATAAGAGTTTGGTGCTACAATGTGTAACAAGATTATTTCACGCTATTGATCATGAGGGTTTGAGTAATACTTATAAAGTATCAATGATAGTAATATTTCTGACTGTCACTTACGCGTGGTGCATCATGGATTAGGCTTTCCCAAGATCCTACACTAACAGCAGGGACCGAGTGTACAGCGGTATAACTTGGCTTCCGCTTCAGTGGATAGGTGCAAGCACTCAGGGTACATAAAAGGTATCTTAAAGTATACGTATACCATATGTAGCCCTTGGGTTAAGGGAGTTAACCTTGATAAAATATCAAGAGGCCTTGTTAATATTTGCAAACCGTGGTGCTGTCACAAGGATGTGCTTATCAAACCATCGGTGTCAATTGTTTGATACACTGTAGAAATATCAAAATAATCAAAAGGTCATTACGTCATCTTGTTAAAAGTGATCTGGTTACTAATTAATCTAAAAAACTTTAATTATAGTTAAAATGAAACGAAATATTACAATCTTTGATCAAAGTTTTAACGATTTATTGTATTGAAATGCATATAAGATGTAATGATGTGCATGAACTAGATACAATGTGATCCATAAATGTTTTAAATTCAAAATTGTATTGACCTTAAATGTACTAGAATGGAAGGTCGGTTTGTAATTAAAACATGCACCCCTTCGTACTTAAACAGTGTGGTTATCGAATTTTTATAACCCAGACCAATCTTTCGAATCCCACCACCGGCCCACTAAAAATAAATAAATGTGGACTTTGTAAGATTTTTTACGTCATCATTTAATCAGTAAAACCGGGAAAAAATATAGGGATTGACTACAAAATATAGGATAACTGACAGTCGTATTTTCACAAAACTGTTGCAAAATTCAGGCTTATTATTGAAATATTGATTGTTTTTAGATAAACAATTATCCAACCCAATTTTGATTGGCACATCTAAAATGACCTTGATTTAGAAAAAAAATATTTCTAACCCTGTAAACATATATGTAAATATAATAGATAGCCTTGAAAAGTGACCTTGATACTTGATAATGTAAACATCGGAACCGTTTAAGAAGGTTAAATCAATAAGTTTTATTAGCCAATTGAGGGTGGGCAAATTACGTCCATTTTCACGGTTGACACTGAGTATTTTCAGTACTAGTTTTTTATTGAATGATCAGTAGTATACCACGTTTTACAATGATAATTATTCAATTTAAAGAAATACTTATATTTTGTTTCAATCAAAATAGAAATCCAATGATAAGGAAGGGTTAGGAAATAAATAAATAAAGTTGATAAGCCTTATTTATAAATTTATTATTATTATTATTATTACTATTATTACTATTATTACTATTACTAATACAAAACCCTTTTATTTAGTGAATAAGCATGAGGCAATAAGATATCAGTTACAGCAGAAAACAATAAAAAAAGTCTCATAATTTAAAACGAACATAGGATAACATAATTTTTCCATGTATTCGAACATTTTATCAAACTTTTTATTTGATCACATGAAGCATTTCAATTAGTTATTCGCGATAGTCGTTAACTAAGTTGTATACCAACCTTTCTGCTACCATTTTCAATTGTCTATTCCAAAACCGTTCTTGCTGGTCTTTCGGGCGGTAAACGTAGAATTTGACCAAGTAATATTCTTTGTCCAATTGTAATGATGTCATGTAGTGAACGAGAGTCAGTTTTTAACATAATTTCAATATTTGTAGTGTAATCGCGCCAGATAATCCTTCAAATACTTCTAAGACACCGGCGATGAAAAACATCCACCATCTTATCAATCTTGTCAGTTCGCCTCCACGTTTCACTACCATATATTGCTGTAGGAATGATTAATTAAGCGTACAAACGAAGTTTTATCTTCAAGCGGATGGTAGAACATGACCATATTAATTTCAGTCTATGGAAGACTAACATTACTTTTCCAATTCTGCCTTTAATATCAATTTTGATATGTATAGGAATCAACAGTATCAATATTTTGTCCCCTAATTTTTATGGGCAAATAATTGTTTGAATTAGTGCACAACACTTAATGAAATCAATTACCAGAAGAAACAAAAACGGTGACAAAATACATCTGTGACGTACTTCCGTGACGATTTCGAACATAGCAGTATGACCACTTTTTGTTCGAACACAGCAACTTCAATTTTGGTATAACAAACGCATAATATTTACAAATTTTAACGGTATTCCGTAAAACTTATTGATTTTCTACAAAGATTCTCGATGAAAACCGTCAAAAGCTTTCATAAAATAGATAAAATTGATTGTAAGTGATTGGTGAAATTCTTGATTTCGTTTAATAATGTTACGGAGGGTCAGTATTTGTTCAATACAGCTTCTTCCTTTCCGAAAACCTGCTTGTTGTTCTCAAAGATGTTTATCTACCGCATTACTTAAACGGTTTATAGTTACTTTACAAAACATCTCACCAGGAACAGACAATAAAGTTATTCCGCGTCAATTATTGCAATCGTTCAGATTTCCTTTTTTTTGGGAGGAGTAACAATTACTCCTTGCAGTCAATCATTTGGAAGTTATTCATTATGTCATATAACATTAAATAAATTAACAAGCTCACTTGCTACAACATTACCTCCATCTTTAAGCGTCTCTGCAGTTATTTTGTCAAGTCCTCCTGCTTTATAGTTTTCCAAACTTTGAATTGCACGGATTACTTTAATTACAGAAATGTCATTAGTATATATTTCCGAATTTTGAATTACATTCATATCTTTATCATAATCAAAATGCTTTACCCATCCAGATGATTGCTCATCATCTATTAGAAGTAAACGACCATCTTTTCCATTAATTAGAATATCGGTGTTCTTTCTAACTCCAGACAGTTGTTTCACAATTTTGTATAGAGTTTTAGAATCATTTTTTGCTGGTGCTTTATCTGCTTCTTTGCACGTGCTATCTAACCAATTATTCTTATCTTTGCGGCAGCTTTTTTTAACCTGTTTATCTAATGTTCTATATTTATCATCAAATATTTTCAAATAACAGGATTGTTTTATTGATCTCTCTCTTATTTTGTTTTTCTTTCTGAAATCAATTAAATTCCATGAGACTGATGAAATCCATTGTTTCTTTGTAGAGTGACATCTTCTACCTAGCACATTTGCTGCACAGTCTGTAATTGTTTTATGAAACAATTTCCGTTAATTATCAAACTTTTCTACCCTTTGTAGATGAACAATTTAAAATTACTTTGCTAAACACCTTACCAGGATCAAACAACAAAGTTATCCCATTCGTAAGTAGCATAATTATTAGTCGAAGTTTAAACTCAGTTTTCACGTTTCCTTGGAACACTTTATAACGTTTGTTATAAAAAATTAAAAGTTAGATTCTAGGTTTACAATTTAATCATTTGAAGGATATATACTGTTGTATTTTTCAATAACTATTATTATTATCATAAAATTATAAAATAATGTACAACAAATATAAGAAAAATGGGATGCTAATGATTTTGATGATTTGAGTAATGGTGATATTTCTGACTGTTCCTCATTCACGTAGTGCATTCTGGACAGGGTGCCCATAAGCATTTAGACTAATAACAGCGGGAATCCAGTGCACAGTAGTATAACTAGGCTTCTGTTTTGGTAGGTGAGCGCAAGCATACATCCAGGTTACCTAAAAGGCACCATGTGTGCCCTTGGGCTAAGGGAAATAACGACAATAACTCAGGCGTCTCACCAATTTTTGAAAACAGTGGAGCCATCACAAAGATACCAAGAAATTTTGTTATACTTCTACCTTTGTTAGGCTTATCAATCCATCGAAATCGATCGTTTGCTATGCCGTATAAATATGGAAAATAATGAAGAGCTGACTACTTCACTGACCAAATGAATGAATAAATAAGAAAAGTGTTCACAAAGATTAATAAGGCTGACTAATTTTATATCAGGATTGTTTCTTTTAGCCCTTTAAATATCTTTTAAATAATCTGAGTATATGCTTGCATCCATCCTGTTAAAGCGGAAGTCGATTTACACCGCTACAGTGCAGTTTTAGGTCAAGTTCAAAATCCAAGATGCGTGGGAGTATGCGGAAATATGAAAAAAAAACAAGATTTTGTTATCATTCCACCCAATTATATGGATAATTAAAATTGCTTTTTATCAATGGGTTTTTAAGGGATTATTTCTTTCTAGAATTGTTGTAGAATTGTCAGATTCACTTGAATAATAAATTTACTAGGTTTTTAAGTCAACCAGGAGCAGTGCACAGCTGTTTTGATTCTTATGTTTGGAATCATCAGCAGCGCATACCTTTCAAGTTTTACACACACACACACACATGAACTTAAACTTACGCTTTATTTGGTGTCAAGCCAGCGCCTTAAACTACGGGCGTATGACCTTGGACCTGAAAATTTAGTATTTATAGTTTAATCTAATCAATTCTAATTGCCCAGTGTCCTCAAATGCTACTGCGTATTTGTGGTTTAGTTCCGTTATCGGGATTTCATTTTACTGAATGTACTCATATCAAATTATTATTATTAATAGTAATAATAATAATAATAATAATAATAATAATAATAATAATAATAATAATGAGTTGATAAAGCGTCTTTGCTAAAATGAAGATATCTTTCATTAATCGTTTGAATTAAAATTATTAACTGTGTTTACTGCTAAGTGTTTACCACTGTACAGCTGTTTTATATCCTTATTTGGAATCAGCAGCACATACATTTCAAGTTTTACACACACACAGATGAACTTGAACCCACGCCCTATCTGGTGTCAGACCAGTGCCTTAAACTACTAATATAATAACGATATCATATAACAATTCTAAAAACAAATAATCCCTTAAAAACTGTTTTTGTTTAAAAAACACATTTTAAAAGTATTTTACAGTAAACTCATTGGTACATTCTACACGATAATATAACTCTACTTTATGGTGACTTATTCAAAGTGTAGTGCTTTCGATTTTAGTGACAAATCTTTGATGCCAATAGTAATTTGAATTTCTTATCTCAGTCCAACCCGTTATAACAGTGTCCTTGTTACATAGTGTATTTAATTAAAATAATATATTCAATTAGCTTTCATAGCATAGAACAAATATCATACATCTGTGTGTGTGTATGTAATTTACTCATTAAAAAAATGATTTGTTGATTAAAAAAAATCAAACTTTAAAAAAAAATCAAATATTTTAAAATTGATATGATGTTATTGATTAAATTTTTGAAATAATAATAATATACATATTATGTGGTTAGTAAAATAGTATACGCTCAATTACCACGTATACTGACTGTCACTATGATTTAATTACAATAAAATAATGCAATGTATAAAATAATAATAATAATAAATACAAGTCATCTGATATAATGAAATTATGATCAAATGTGGATTTTGATTATTTAATATTTCTTTATTCATAAATTAATTTACACATTTATAAAAAAACAACCAAATTAATATTGATTTAAATAAACAAAAGTTTAGGTATTAATTAAAATTTTTCTTGAACAATTGTATTCATAATTATTATAGTTTACTCGAAATACTCCATTTTGTTACCTACTTAAATAGGTTTATAAGTAGTTAAATGTTTATTAGTAAATATCAATAATTTATTGTTCAATTAATTTTAAATGTTTAATTCAATTAATTTAATAAACACGTTTTTTAATTTTCTATTTAAACAAAAGTTCCAGTTTCCATGACATTTCAAAATAAATAAATAATTTTTTATTAAGTTTGCAGACTACTTAATTAGTATTAAGTAGTCATGTTTTGTAATTTATGTTTTATTATCAAGACAGTAGATAGTTGAAATCATCAGTTTAATGAATAATATAATGTTATTAAAAATTAAAATTATAAATATTTAAATATTATATATTTTTTAAAAAAAGTCCTTTTTTATGAATATTTTGTAACAATTATGGGAATTACATTATCAAGAACAATGTGACTAACTGATTTCATACATTTTGAAATCACAGCCAATTAGTATTGATTTTTATAATTATTTATTATGATAATAATTATTAATGTTAGTCTTATTAACATTATTATTATTACTATTATTATCATTAATGTTATTGTTATCATTAGTAATAACATTATTATTATTATTAATATTAATATTATTATTAATATTACTATTATTAATAATAATAATAATTATTATTATTATTATTATTAATATTAATATTGATAATATTATTACTAGTATTTTTACTACAATTATTATTACTATTATTATTATTTTTATTGTTATTAATATTAATAATAATATTAATATCAATATTATTATTTATGTTAAAATAATAATAATAATAATTGTTATTATTACTATTACTATTAAAATTAATAATAATAATGTTTTTATTGCTAATATTATTATTATTATTATCATTAACAGTAATAATAATATTAATATTATTATTACTAATGTTATTGTTATTATTACTATTATTATTATTGTATTAATAATAATATTAATAATGATAATAATAATAATAAATCTTTTCTCACAAAAAACCAACAGACATTTTTTTACTGTTTCATACATATTTAGGAGTAAACTTTCTCCACTTTTATTGAGTGCCAACGCATTTTTTCCGAAACATATATATTTTGTATTAAATATTGCTATTCATCATTCCAGTGATATAGCAACCATTTTTATTCTACTTATTTATTGGTATGTGTCAACACACATGAAATAATTCATTTCCGCTCCATTTGAACGTCTACATTGTAATAAAAGGTGTTATATAATGTTGATGGGATGCTGGTATTAACAACAACATCAACACCATATTTATTACTTTATAAACTTACCGTTGCTATGGCACAATTTTTTATTTACTTTTCAAAATAAATAATAATTGTCTGACAGGTTAATTAATGAGAATTATTCGTTTGTCTATTTTATGATGATAATAATAACACCCGTATGTAGAAGCTGAAAAAAAGCTTTTAATGAAAAAAACACCCGATTTATTAATTATTAACATTTTTTCATTATTTTTATTGTTTCTAAATGTTAGGACAATTTTTATTTGGTTTTTGCTTCTTAGAGAAGATCATAAATGATGCAATCTAGTCAGTCACAAGTCTGGATAAAGAAGGAGGGTTGTTAGGGCAAGGCAACAACGGCAATAATACGTAGACGGACAATGGAGTAAAAGAAAAACTGAGAAAAAGTTCAATCTTCAATTAGATTTTAGCAAAATTAACATAATCGATCAATATGCACAGGTTTGAAACGTGATTGCACCTGTAGAAAAAAAAACCAACGGTGACACTATATGGCGGTGCACTTTGAACTTCTAGCAAGCCCATTGCCTTACGTCACTATTTATGCCCGGTCAGACATAACATGCAGTCATCAGCTCCTGTCTTGCAACAACGCCTGGATGAGAGAGATTGTGGTAAGAGTCGAATATTTGAAGTCGAAAAGCCGTTGGTACAAACAGACGTACTCTTGTAGATACATTGCAACGTATAGTATCCGCCGACATTAATAATGATACCTCTCGAATTTCTTAAATGTACACAGTCGTTAAGGCATACGTCATCCTTTTGCGCCTTCGTCATTGCGACGCTGCAAGATAAAGGGTCAAATTATACTTTTTCCGTCGCCGATAAAGTGGTAAATGCGGTTTTGTAATGGACAATTGATAATGGCAAAAGAAAGGTTTGGCTAGATTACAAGAAAAACCATTCAACAAGATCGGAGTGAAATGAGTGTCTTGTAGGATGAAACGAAAATTATAGCAAAATATTTGAACAGATGGAATTATTTTGTTATCTTGTTGCCCTACGCTTATTTTCAAGCTGGAGGAATTGTAATAATAATAATAATAATAATAATAATAA
>JAKXYG010001424.1:115000-145778 GCA_025895645.1 Cardicola forsteri | reverse complement strand
AATAATAATAATAATATTAGTAATAATACTTAAAATTTTACGAACTAAAACCTATCCAAGTTTGAGTAGAGTGTTGTAGTACTGACCACTACACAGTAACATTATTTTTATTTAGTAAACTTGGTAGATTAAAACGTGGAAAAAAACAGGATAAATGTTTTTTTAATTTATAGTTTTTATTGTTAGCGTTTCAGCATCATAAAACAATTTATTGGCGTTCGAAACAGTAAACGTTTGGAACAAAAAGACTTTTTCATTTACAACATTATTTAGACTAAAATACATATTTAATTGGGTTTTAGATTTACTTTTTAAAAAATTAACAAAAACTGTTTTAAAATGCAAAAAAGAGTATTGTCAGAATTGAAGCAAATATAAAAACTAATTATTGAAATAAAATGAATTAAAATAAATTATATGTTTTAGTAAAGAAAGTGTACTTATATATAGAACAATTTTAATATTCCATGACAATTCCAAATAAAAATAATAAAAATCGTAAACTGTGAAATAAATTTATTTAATACATATATATTTATATATATATATGATGTAATTAAAGCTTTAATTTAACATGAATAATTACATATGCATACACACATATACAACACAAGCCATGCATATGCTAAATCCAAATAAAATTTAATAGAGTTACAAAGGCTTGTATAAAATACAAAATTCTGATTAATTAAAATGTAATTAAACAGTCTATTTGGCATAATAAACGGATTATTTGAAAAATAAATTTTATCGTGCAATTGAGATAGAATGAGGGTGGTGAGTGCAAAATTAGCTTCTTGGTTGATACAGAAATTAACATAATGTAGCATTTTATTAAACTACCAAATATCAAAATTCCGATAACGTAGTTTATCGAATAGAATTTCAATTGTCCATATTCACAATCTATGAAACCGAAATGGTTGTGTACAATCATATGTCAAGTGCTTTTTTATTTTAATTTTTTATGTTTTCTACTTTTAATGTTTGCACAGGAAACGCATCTTTCAGCAATAGACATTTTAGCATAGCCGAACGCGTGGGCCCGCATTTTAGTGGGCCGGTGGTAGGATTCGCCCCTGAGGTCCACATTTGAGCGCTGTACTGCTGGACCACTACGGCACATGTGAAAAAGTTGATCTAATGTTAGAGCGTCCTATTCAACCGCCATTATCGGCATCAAATGATGGTTCACGTTCGGCTTCGCTAAAATATTCACTACTAAAAGATTTAAAGTAGTAAACGTTAAAATGTATTCTAATTAGGTAACTCCATTGTGTGTTTATAAAGTATTTTTAGTTTATTTTTTATTTTCCATGCTTTTGTTTTGCAATAAAATACTAAAAATCAATAAAACGTTATTTTTGAAGCGCAAATGTACGATACAAAGTGATAGGCAGTTTAATTGTTATCATCAAAGCAAATTTTTACTAATTTTCAACTTTAATTTGCTCTTATTTTAATCAACATTGCAGATATGCTTCGCCCAAAAAGGGGAAATATTTGTCTTTATTTTATGCTAATAAAATTGTATTATTATTATCTATTATATTATACAAAACCCTTGTACTTTGAAAATAAGCAGTAAGACAACATTTACAGCAAAACAACAACAACTGCAACATAGTCTCGTTGGCATTGTAGATTCTGCAAATCGAACATTGAGCTTTTTTTCGGCTTTCACTCAACCCTGTTATCTGTGTAAATCTGTTATCCAGATACGTGCGATTACTTCTTTGCCGTTGTTTGCCGAAATGGCATCTTCTTGTATTGTTTCCGTAGCAGTATAAATTTTTTCCAGAGGCCAGGTTGCTAACTTTGCACGCTCAAACCTTTCTCTTTTATCCAGGCTTGGGATTGGCTAGATTGAATCATTTTTGATCCAAACTAGGCATAGGTAGACTACTGTATTCCAAGATATTTGTAAATGTTTTATTGAAAAAGTTAAGTGCAATTTTGTAAATAATAATACATCTGTTCGACTTCATTATTATTGTTCCACTTTATTATAGTATTTTAAATAAGATTATTAAAAAAAGGAGAGTTGTATTTAACACCACTAACTATTAGCCACTGCTCTCTTAATTTTAAGTGTGTATTGTATTTTAGCAATATAATATTTGAAAGAGCATAAAATCATTTTGGTCCAAATAATTCGCCATTGTTGCCATAACAACATCCACTTCAAAATAGTGCAAACATTATTGCAAACGGTATCTATCACAAACGCCATATTAATGTGTACCTGCCTGCGATGCATTGAGGTCCATTTTAAATTTGTATAAAAATATTACTCTTAATTGTTTTGTGGACAGGACGATGTTTAAGTGATGCAAAAATCTTATAAATGAAATTTGAAGCTTTCAAATTTCGGATTACACTGCAAAATAGTGAGTTGCTCTTGTTTACACGACTTTTAAATCGGAAATGTTATGTGTTCCAACTTAATGACAAACTAATTACAGTAAATTTAATTGCAAATTTATAAATTTAATAATTATTAAATTAATCAGTGACCTGATTTCAGAAATAACAATGTCCTCAGCAAACAAGAAGGAAGTTAGTTCAAATTTATAATTTTTTAACTGCTAAATTAAATTAAAAATGTATAAAAACGTTTATAAAATTAAAAATTTTTTAATTTCAGTGAAGCCAATAGGGGACTCGCTTTTCGTAGACCGGTAGTGGGATTCGAACCCCAATGGCTATTAGGTCGAAGTGGAACGCTGTATCGCTAAACCACTCAAAATTTAATGCTTTGTTGTACGATGCTTAATTTTTAAAATATTGAAAATGACAAAATTAATCAATTTTTAAAAATTTTATTTAACTTTTTGTCAAATTCACTTGAATAATAAATTCACTGGGTTTTCGTTAGCCAACAGCAGTGTTTGGAATCATTGTTCTTTTCAATTCAATTTTGTGGCGAAATGATCGAGAAACAATCTTAAATGAACATGGATTTAATTTGTCCTACAATTAAATTGGACAAAATAAAGATAAATTTGTTAACAATTTGTTTAACAATGGGGTTTTTAAGGGATTATGTTTTTAGAAATGTTATATTAGTATCGTCAGATTCACTTGAATAATAAATTTACTAGGTTTTCCAGTCAACCAGGAGCACTGTACAGCTGTTTCATCCTTATTTGGAATCATCAGCAGCGCATACCTTTCAAGTTTTACACACATGAACTTGAACCCACGCCCTATCTGGTGTCAGGCCAGCGCCTTAAACTACTGAGCTACGGGTGGATGACCTTCGACCTGTAAATTTATTATTTATAGTGAATCTGATCAATTCTAATTGCCCAGTGTCCTCAAATGCTGCTACGTTACTACCGGTTTAACAAGTGAGAGAACCCTTTCACTAGGACATTACCATATACAATTTGTTTGCCAAATTAGAAATACCAACTTTAATGTTTAACAATCTATTTTTCAACATGCGACTGAATTTTTTGTAAACATGGGTTGCAATTTAAATCAAAACCTTGTCGTCTGTTTGACCAATTTTTCTTTTAAAAAATCGTAATATAAATATGATAATAATTTGGCACAAGACTTAAATTATATTGTAAACAGTGAAAATGTTTTTTTGTTGTTGCGGATGCAAATGCGAATGTGAAAATTGTATACAATTAAAAGTAACTAGTTATAATAGTTAACGAACAATTATAAAGTTAAAATGTTTAGGAAGTGTTATTTAAGGAATTGAAAAACTTTGTTCTACTTAAACCTCGGTAGGCATGGGCGTTCGAATCGCGCATCACCGGCTCGCTCAATGTCTGTTCCAGTTTGGTTTCGCGAAAATGTCTCCACTGTTAAAAAATGCGTTTCCCGTCAAAACATTTAATGTAATAAAAATAAATTAAAAAAATGTTTAATATAAATTTTAAAACTAATTATGTCTATAAAAGTAAACTAATAATTAAAATAATTTTTTGTTAATGTTTTTATCCTAACTGTTAAAAAGTATGCATATCAATGAGATGCCAATAATCCTGAGGATTTAACTAATGGTTATATATATATGATGTAATTAAGTCTTAATCTTAACATTATTCACGACAAGCGTCAGTTATGCATGTGTTAAATCAAAGAAAAATTTGATAAAGTGACACATTTATCAATGGGTTTTAAGAGATGATTTGTTTTTAGAAATGTTATATTAGAATTGTCACATTTACTTGAATAATAAATTTACTAGATTTTTAAGTCAACCAGGAGCACTGTACAGCTGTTTTACATCCTTATTTGGAATTATCAGCAGCGCATACCTTTCAAGTTTAGGACGCTGGCCTGACACCAGATAAGGCGTGGGTTCAAGTTCATGTGTGTGTATGTATGTATGAAACTTAAAAGATATGCGCTGCTGATAACTCCAAATAAGGATGAAACAGCTGTACAGTGCTCCTGGTTGACTTAAAAACCTAGTAATTTTGTTACTCAAGTGAATCTGACAATACTAATATAACATTTATGAAAGTTACACTTTGTTATTATGTGAATGTAAACAGATTTAAGTGTTTTTAACACAGTGGAGGTGTAAATAGTGATTAAAATCTTAAACCTGGCAGTATGCAAGGACTTATGTGGTAATGTCCTAGTAAAAGGGTTCTCTCACCTGCTAAACCGGTAGCAACGTAGCAGCATTTGAGGACAGTAGACAATTAGAATTGATCAGATTCGCTATAAATAATAAATTTACAGGTCGAAGGTCATCCACCTGTAGCTCAGTAGTTAAGGCGCTGGCTTGACACCAAATAAGGCGTGGATTCAAGTTTATGTGTGTGAGTGTATAGAACTTGAGAGGTATACACTGCTGATGATTTCAAATAAGGATGAAACAGTTGTACAGTGCTCCTGGTTAACTGAAATAAAGTGGATTTATTATTTAAGTGAATCCGACAAATTTAATAAAAACCTTTAAAAACCCATTAATAAAATTCATTTAGACAGTAAATATAATTTAATTATATAATTTTGAAATCTATTAACCCCAATTTTGAAATATGCAATCAAAAAATGAAATACAAATATTATAATAATAATGATCATCATTATTATCATTATTATCATTATTGTTATTATAAATATGATTATTTGGTTATTTCAATTTTTTTTATTTTAAAGTTAAAAAAATAAAAAATGCATAATTTAGAATAAAATATTTTAATCTAAAAAATACATGTATATTCTTTTATATAGATTAAGTGGTATTAGCCTCTTATCAAAATACAAACATAATTGTCAGTTTAAAAGTAGATTAAGTCAAAAAAATGCTTACATTAAAGTTATTTTTGTAATAGTTCGATGTGTATTTTAGTATATTTTTCATTTATGTTCTACAATTTAATTTTTTATATGCTACCAGAATAATTATGCGTTTGAAAATAACTATTGCATTTCTTTTTAAAGTATTTGTTAATGTGCATTGTAGCTAAAATTAACTCAGCTTATTTAGTTTTTATTTTTGTCGTTTTTTGTAATATTGTGTTTTCTTTTTTTATATTTATAAATTGCTACTTCCTACATTTTCCTAGTTACAACACTCGGTTACAAATTATTTTGAATTAAATAAGCTATTTCAAACAAGTAATTCATAATAAACATAACAATTAAAAAGTAAAATACACAAAGTTTTTGCAATATCAATTAAAAGTAAAATAAATAAACCCTTATCAAATTATTGTCATTCTATTGGTTAATTATTGGATAAACGTGATTGGTCAACATTATTAATGACTTTGGATTGCGAATTATTAAAAATTGTGTCAATATTTATTTTCAAACAAACGGTCTTATCAGAAATTATCCATCCGTTTTTAAATAACTATATATATATATATGTGTTTTCATTTTATATTGCTCAATACATTGTGCAATTGAATCTATTTGTTGAGAATTTTGGGAACCACGAAATACGTGAATTGAATATTGGGGTTAACAAATGTTAATCAAGGCAATCATATGTCTATTGACATTTGGTGTGTGCAATACGAAGTTTCAAAAGTCATTCGATGAAGATGATGTACGTTTGTTTGTTGGCATAAATTTAATCTATTGAATGATTTCACAGTAATGCATTTTGTTTAAACGTTTTGTGCTTTTTATGAAAACTATTTGATGTTAGCAATGTACTTGTGTATGTAGGAGTAATGCTCCTGCGAAAAATATACTTTATTCAAGTTTATTTGCCAATGTATACAAAAAAAACGCTAGATTTTATATTGTTGTATTATGTAGACAGAATTGACACTCGTTTTATACATTACATTACTTTTACTCATTGTAAATCTTATTTTGTTTCTCATTAAAACAATTTATATATAAATAAATAATATTCTGAACATTTACTGCATCTAATTATTTGCAAACTATTTAAAAATATTATTTTATTTTATGCCTATTACTTTCATTGATTTACAAGAGCCATTTTTTAGCAGTGGACATTTTAGCGAAGCCCGTATTTTAGTGCCGGTGATGGGATTCGAACCCCCGATGCCTACCAAGGTCCAAATCGAGCGTTGTACCGCTAAACCACTCCAACAAAATAGTAATTTAAAGGAACCATATACAAGTATTAAACAATGGATCCGTTTGTAATTAATGTAAATAATTGGAAATGGTTAAAGACGGCACTGCACCTATTACTATCTGGTTTTATAAGTATATTTATGATTTATCAAGGTTAACATAACGTTTGGCAATTGTGCATAGAAATACATTTTTGACACCAAATGACAAAATTGCAATTTATAAAACAATTAATTGACAAATACTATAATTTAAAATATAATGTATAAAAACTTTACAATAACAACAACATCAAAGCTACAGTATATTTTTTGTTTTCTAATAAGTTAAACTGCTTTACACATAATTAATGTTATATTTGTTTGGCAGTTTAAATGTCAAGTATTGTTTTTATATATTTAATTTTGCAAAAAATAAATACATTAAATATGCTTATACAAGTATTGTACCATTTATTATTACCATTATTTTTTTATATTTTTAAATTATTTATTAACACAATTTATGGAATAAACAATTATTATAAAAGGACAATAGCATTTATTCCAAGTAAACGTTTGTTTTATATTTCAAATACATTATTTACAAATTGTTAAAAAAATCACAATAATAATTGTACAAAAAATTAAATATGTAAAATGTTTTTAACTATAAGTAATAAAATTATTTTTTTTATTATCGGTAATAATATTTTTTTACTATAATAATTATTATAATAAGTATTGATAGTAGCAATAGTAGTAAAAATAGTAGTAAATCTATAATTAGTTTTAGTATTACTACTAGTAATTATATTATTATTATTATTATTATTATTATTATTATTGTTATTAATATTGTTGTGCATGCTTATTAATTTTTTTTTTCAGAATTAACATTTACAAATATATTTTGTATGCTATTTCTGCACATAATTTTACACTACGTGTATTATAAACAACAATTAATTTGTTGTTTCTTTACTGATTAAATGTAAAATAGAATAAATAATGTCTTAGTAATAACAACTAAGAGCATAAATGTAATCCAACTTTAAATAATTTCAAATCAAATTTCAATTACATTTTTGAAGTTTATTCCAGTTTTATAGGAGTGTTTATTATTATTATTATTATTATTATTATGTTTGCTACTTTGGATGGTTTTACTAGAAACATCTTTCAGCAGTGGGCATTTTAGCAAAGCCGAACGTGGGCCCATTTAATTGCCGGTGGTGAGATTCGAATCCATGCCACCCGAGGTCCGAATTCGAGCGCTGTACCGCTAGATCACCCCCAAAGCACTCATTTCATTTTAAAAGTTTAGTTAATCTACACCCAACAGTATCGTAATATAAATGTGTAATTTTAACACTTTTACTCATATACATTTAATAATAATAATAATAACAATAATAACAACAATAGTAATACTACTACTAATAATAATAATAGTAATAATAATAATAATAGTAATAATAATACTACTATTAATAATAATAAGAGTAATAACAATAATAATAATGATAAATTATAGATTACCATATTCACATTTTAAAAAGTAAATATAATTTTTATAAAACGTTTATTTTTCAAATATTCAATTATTTCACAAAATTAAATAAATATTTTAATTAATTTTGTACATTTTTTAAAAGATGATTTGGTAAGTTTTGTTAAACCCAAGTAATAATGCACATTTTATTTTTACAATTAAAAAAAATGATTATTTTTATTCAATAATATTTGACAATAATGTGTAGTACAAAATAGGTTGATTTATTTTTGCAAATACTACATTGAAATGCTCAGTGTAAAATTGAAATAATAAAGTTATAAGCGATTTTGAGTACGTTAATGTAAGTTATACAAATATGGCAAATGTGTTTGATTGAAAACATGTTTCGTACTATTAGTTTTAAAAATTTCTAAAAACAAATACCCCTACTTAGTATAGGCAGTGAAAATAACATGTATATTCTCCCACCTACACGAGCCTTAATTAAATGTTAAACAATGCACTAATTATTTACTTTCAGGTAACAAAAAAGATTTACAATTTATAGTAATTATTTTGTTTCTCCATTTTTAAATCATACTGAGTACAATAAATTTGCTATGTTTTATGTGGAAATAAAATGAAATGTTTTAAAATTGAACATGCAATCTAATGTTAATTAACAAGAATTTTAATTTAAAATAATTGCTTTTATTTTTTTATAAATTTGAATGTAAATACACAATAAAGTATACATTTGTTGTAATTTAAATAACAATTAAAAAAGCATATCCTTGATATAAAAACAATAAAAACGCTTTTTTATGTAAATTTTTGTTTGTGTACAAAAGAAAGAAAAAATATGCAACATACTTTAAATACAATGCACTAACAAGAGTGTATATTCATGTATATTATAGATAAAACAATTTTTACATTTTTATTAACTTTGTACTTTTGACAAAATATTTTTGTTTCACATATAATAATAATAATAATAATAATAATAATAATAATAATAATCGTAGTAGTAGAAATAATAATACTAATGAAAATAATAATAATAATAATAATATTGATAATAATAATAATAGTAATAATAAAGATAATAATTAAAAAAATAATAATAATAGTAATAACAATGATAATAATAATAATAATGATAATAATATTAGTAATAAAAATAATAATAACAATGATAATAATAATAATAGTAATAATAATAATAATAGTAGTAATAACAATAATAGCAATAATAATAATAATAATAATAATAGTAATAATATTAATAATAATAACAATAATAATAATAATAATAATAATAGTAGCACTATTAATAATAATAATAATGATAATAATAGTAATAGTAATATTATAGATAATAATAGTAATAATAATAATAATAACAATAATAATAATAATAGTAATAATAATAATAATAATCATTATTATTATTACTCTGAATGGAGTATTGTTACATTGGACTACGCCGGTACAAATTAAGCTTTGTTTGTACAGTGTTTGCCTTGGACTTATCTAAGGAGGATTCAAATTTCACTACTGGCACTTAATGCCAGCTTACATTTGGTTCCGTTAAACTGTCCACTGTTCAAAGATGCGCTTTTCTTGTCAATACATTCAAAGTAGTAAAAACAAATAAATAAATGTTTGATTACGTACAACCAATTGTATCTTTGAAATCATTCATGCGGGATATTGGCAGTAGTTGGTTTACAAGATGTGTTTAAAACAATTAAACATCTAGCATAGCTTGTCAAATACAGTAAACCGTAAATCCCGGCGTTCCCAGTATTACGTTTAGCACCCAAATAGATTCAGGCGGCATAGAGCTTAACTCAAACCCGAATAAATATTAATTCAATTGCCTCTATCAGCGCTAAAATGTAGGCCTACGTTTGCTAAAAAATGTTGTCTTGTATAACATTTAGAGTGATAAAGATATAATTAAAAATATTTAATAAAACTCAAAATTATACCTTAACTCTCGTATAACAAAACAATTTATTCACTATCCGTCAAATATTTAAGCAGTTAAGTGAAATTTTTAAAAATGTTAGAAAAACATGAGTACAAAAAACACATTGCAACTCTATATACTTTTGTTTAATCAAATCTAAATTTTATTTATCGATTAATTTTATTTCGCATATATAATTATTCAAATGTTTAAAGTTTTATCTTATTTACAACAACAAAATAATGTGTTTTTTTTTAAATGTGATTAAATTGTATCAAACATATTTGTTTTTCTTCGAATGCGTTTCGACTCATTATTATGCAAAACAACTTTTCCCATTGTCTATTTGTTGTTATTGTTATTTTGCTTACATGTAAAAGTTTATTATTTCAAGTAGAAATTAGTATTATGGCTTATTTTTGTTTGTTTTTTTCTTTAAATTGATGTCGTGTTATGCAATATGATTATTTGCTCTATGTTCTAATTAATTTTATGTTTAAAAACAATTTTAAAAATTTTAAATTATTATTATTAAAGTCAACTAAAATCATTTACCAGGACAGTACAGGACTTAAAATTAGATGAATATAATTACGCTCATTATTATTGTTGTTATTGTCGTGTTTGATATTATTACCTTATTATAATAATAACAAGTACAACATTCGCATAGTTTATTTATTTTGTACTTTCACTTTACTTAATATTTGCTACTTTGAATGTTTGCACGAGAAACATGCCTTTCAGCAGTAGACATTTTAGCGAAGCCAAACGTGGGCCGGTGGTGGGATTCGAACCCCGATGCCCACCAAGGTTCGAATTCGAGTACTGTACCGCTAGACCATGTAAGTATTGAACGTAAATTAATTGTTAGAAATTTAATGCAAAATGTATTTAAAAATTACTTTGTTGAGTAAAATATAATACAATTTATTTGCTGCTTTTCTATTTAACCAAAAGTATTTTTAAACGAATATATGGGGTGGATCTATTATGGATAGTTATTTCTATTTTCAATGTATAATGTAAAAACAGTCATCCGGTTATTTAAACGTGGTACTGATTTTATAAATTTTACATTTGAATAAAAATTCAGTAATTAAACAATTATATATATATATATATATTATATACTCGCTTTGGTGGTACATATACTAAAATTGGAACGATACAGAGAAGATTAGCGTGGCTCCTGCGCAAGGATGACACGCAAAATTGTGAAGCGTTTTATATTTTTTTTGTGCCGGGGTGGTCTAGCGGTACAGTGCTCAAATTTGGACCTCGGTGGGCATGGGTTCGAATCCCACCACCGGCACTAAAATGCGGGCTCATGTTTGGTATCGCTAAAAATGTCCACTGTTAAAAGATGTTTCTTGCAAAACCTTCAAAGTAGCAAACATAAAATAAAAATAATATATATATATATATATATATATATATATATATAGTTATATTTTTATTAATGTAGATTTTCTAAAATTTATTTTTAGTTTTATTTTAGTTGTGCGATTGCACATTGTTTACAGTAAAATAAATGTTAAGAGTATGTTTATTAATGAACCAAAATGTAATAGAATTTACTAATAGATTATAACATGCTTATTGTATTAAAACGAAAGTTACAAATTAATTAGTTTTATACATACAAATACGTAAAAAGTAGATGAATAAATATTATTTAGTGTAGTTTTTTGTATTTACATTTATTTTACGTGACGTAAATAATTACTACTATATAAAAAATTAATAAATATTATTATTATGATTATAATTATGATTATTATTATTATTATTATTATTATGATTATTATGATTATTATTATTATTATTATTATTACTATTTTGTATATATATACTAAAATGTTATTATATGTTTGTGACTGACGAGAATATACAATGAATTCATCTCACAATTTACGTCTTCTTATATTTTTATTTGGAATTATTACTATTATTATTTATTATTATTATTATTATTATTATTATTATTATTATTATTATTATTATTTTTATTAAGCTTTAATATCTCACTGGAGATACATTCAGCGTAAAATACAATTTCACCATCAATATAGAAAAATAGTAACAAAAATTTAAAAAGTAGTAGTACAAATAATGTGAGCAAAATGAAATAGAATGTGATATGTTAATGAACATAATTATATAGTCAATACAGAAAACATGTGACTTTAAAAACATTCAATATTACTATACATTGAATGATTCATTATAAGGCACACTTGTTACATTATATTATAAGATGTCCAAATTGGTTCAAATAAATGCGTGGGTGGAATGATTCCTACTTTGATAGGTTTGTTAGTAGATAACTATAATAAATGTATTTTTCGATGTATAACTAGACGCCAAGGTATAATCATAAAAAAATATTTTAGCGACTCAATATAAGTAGTAAATTAACAATTCAAAATAAAACGTAACGTAGATAGGACTTTAAAATAATTATTCAAAAAACATACGTAGCCTAGATTTAACTAAATAAAATTTTATTTTACACTATTTTACTAATAAAGTAGTATAAAATTGTATTTATAAAATTAATTTTTCAAAATTCTGATTTTTTCAAACTGCAGTGTATTTTTAAAAAAAAAACCTGTCAACTTTTTATATTTTATTGAAACCAATATATTTGTTTTACATTTTTTATTATTAATGCATTCAAACAAATTTTTTTAAATTGTGTTACATTGATAAGCTTGATTAATATATATATATATATATATATATATATATATATATATATATATATATATAAAGTTAAATTACAATAAATATATATTTCGTTTATAATTTTACTATAGAAACAATTAAAACTACATTACAGTTCATTAGTTACAAATTGTTTAAATAAGTAAAATTAATTTTTAAAATTTATATATATATATATATATATATATATATATATATATATATATATATATATATATATATATATGTATACATATATATGTAATGTGTAAGTATGCTTTTTTCATTTAATTCAGCTTAGGGATCAAATGGAACTATGCAAGCGTTATTAGTTTACATATTTTCTAGCAATTTATTTGACCTTAAAATAATTTACATTAATCAAAGCTGTTATTTGTATTTTTAATTAATGCTAGATTTATTTTTAATTTCCAACATTTAGTTATATACGGAATTGTGCTATTTCATCAATTGGTACAGTAAATACAAAAATACTTTTTAATAAAATTGATACAAAAAAACTTAATTAAAAACTAATTGTTATTTCAAAATTTAAACTAGTTAAAAATTTCAATTTTAAAACCAAGTTAATTAACTATTTTATCAAATGCCTGCTTTTAAAATGTTTTGTGCCATTACACTACTTTTGTTGTAACATGACAGTTGTATAAACAATTAAAAGTAGTTCAAAAAAATTTATAATACTCATCCAAAATGTTTTTTAAGTTATTTTTATCAAAATGTATAATGTTTAACATGTATTATTATTATTGTTATTTATTTAATTGTTGCTGCTCAAATGTTTTACAAAAAACATGCATTTCAGCAAGTATACAATTGGCGAAGTTGAAAGAAGTTCAGTTTAGTAATATCACTAGACAATTTCTACACTGGTGGTTTTCATTGTCTCAAAAAAACATATTTTTAAAAATGTAAATTTTCTGCAATCGAAGATTTGTTTTAAGTGGTGTCAAAAAAACTAAAATATTGCCCCTATTTTTAAGCTTACTATAGCATAATAAATTAATTTTAATATCTCATTAAAGTAGTACAAATAATGGTTTCAATAAAATATATATAATATATTCATATGATAATAAACATTTGTGGTTTTAAAAAATAATTAAAAATTACTATAAAAAACTACTACTACTACTACTATTAATAATAATAATAATAATAATAATAATAATAATAATAATTATTATTATTATTATTATTATTATTATTATTATACATTACTATACACCCTGTTTTATCTCTATTAAAAATTGTTAGCAATACATACTTATTATGTTCAAAAATGAATTCATCCATCAAGTTACTAGCATAGATAATAAAGCAAAATTTAAACCCAAGGTCAGCAATCTAGTCTTTATAAGAGAAACAACTGCAAAATAGTCATGGCTTAACTTACATGATAAGGTTGAATGAAAGTTCAAAACGTTTTGATTAAACAAAAACATTTACGTTTGCCGCTCGAAACACCAGCTTAAACGGTTTTAAAATAAACAAATGAAAAAAAAAACAATGGCAATTAAAAAGTTTGTAAACTACACAAAACGATTGGAGAAGATTGAGTTAAAACGAATGCTTTATCGAATGAAACTAAAATAATCAAACACATGGAACATTTTGCTTTTTTTGCTGTCAATGTTATCTAGTTACATCTGCTTATTTTTTAAACCAAATGGTTTTGTGATAATAATAATAATAATAATAATAATAATAATAATAATAATAATAATAATAATAATAATAATAATAATAATAATAATGATAATAATGATAATAATAATAATGTGTGATAATAATACTTACAATAATATTAATGATAATAATATTAGATTTATAATAATAATAATAATAATAATAATAATAATAATAATAATAATAATAATAATAACAATAATAATAACACAATAATATTAATGATAATAATAATAGTTATGATGATAATAGTAATAATAATGATGTTAGGAATCACTGGAATAATAATAACAGTAGTAATAATAATAATAATAATAATAGTAATAATAATAATATTAAATATTAAAAAAAATAATATTAAATAATAATGGTAATAATAAAAATAATAGTAATAATAACAATAGTAATGATTTTAGTAATAATGGGAATAATAGTAATAGAAATAATAATAATAATAATAATAATAATAGTAGTAGTAATTATAATTTTAGTAATAATAGTAATAATAATAATAATAATTGTTAAACTTAATAAGCAATTTACTTTGTAGTACATTCCATTTTTACATGTATTTATTACATTTCTATTTACTACTATCATATGGTCTTAATAGTTTATTTTTATCCTTTAATTTGTAGTTTTTTCTCATAAAAAACGGTTAAAATGTTTTTACATGCTGAATAAATTTCAAGTAACATATGAATGCTCAATGTAATTAACAAACTAACAAAATTACTCTTAAAAAGGTGTTTTTTGTTGTTAATTTGCCAATAATTGCATAGTGACCGTGTTCCTCATTTCTCAAACTGACATTGAACCTGCTACAGTGAAAATATTAAAACTTGGGTTAAAAAAACTTATTTTAAGAACAAATAAAATTTAAAATTTAAATGAGTTTAACAAAAGTGTTGTAAAATTATAATAAAAAGATTAATTAGCGCTAATTACTTTGCTAAAAACATTGGATGATTATTAAGTTGACTGCATTATAGTAAAATGTAGAATGATTAATAACCTGTTCAAATTTAATTGCAACATAATTACGGATTTACGTAATAATTAATGAATATAATTTTTTATGTAATGAAACGTTTTTAGTTTTAATTTACCATCAAATTATTGTATTTCGTGAAGACAAATATAATTTACCACTTTTATAAATGTGTATTTGTTTACATTTTACGGTTATAATTTATTCACAATTAACTAAATAAAGTGTAACTCCAATTTGGCAAATAATATAAAATAAATTTTAGTTAAAAACTTATAAAAAACAAATATTAAGTCGCTAATCTAAGTTCATTTAATTTAATTTTTTTATATTGTATATTTTTTACAAAAATATTTTTTTCTTTTATTACACGTATTTATTAACTAATTCATGTTCATAGTATAATCTAATTTTTTTAAACAAAAATAAAATTATTTGTAATAAATTACATTTTACAGTTAATAAAATCTCAAGACAGATATATAATTTTTTAAAATTTTGTTTCAGCCTTTTCAAATATTTCAATACACTAGGGGTAAGTAAAATTTATTGACATGTAATGTTTGCTTCTTACATGTTTTATGGTACAAATTGCATAACAAGTATATTTTTAGATAAGTTCAAAAAAGTCTGCATTTACTGCTGATAATGGGTCTCGAACCAATATTTATTCAATTTAAATTGAAACGCTGTACCAACTGGTATTGTGTTTTTTCTAAATTGTTATTGGATATAATTTATTTTTATTTTTATTTATTATTATGATTATTTTGAGGGAATCATTTTTTACTAATGGACATTTTAGCGAAGCTCCTCAATTAGTGTCGGTGGTGAGCGTTATTACCCCATTTTGGTAAATGAAGAATTCAAACAAGTTGACAAAGAACATTTATTTTGTATTATTGGTGGCAACCGATAATTGCTCAGCTATAAGTTTGGGTCTCCCAACCCCATGTGCTATGTGGTAGGTAAATTGGTTTGCTGGAGTAGTCTAACGGTAGATCGCTCGGTTTGGACTTCGGTTCGAATCCCACTACCGGCAAGAAAATGCGGACTCACGTTCGGCTTCGCTAAAATGTTTACTGCCAAAAGATGCATTTCTCATAAAGCATTCAAGGTAATATACATTAAAAAATTATTTTTGATAAAGAAAGGTATAAAAACAGCTTAAAATAACTTTTCTTATTATTACAACATGGTTCTTTAATGTTTCTACAATATCTTCGCAAGAAATAATAGCCCATTAAAAATATTACAAGTAATTTTACTAATTAACAACTGTTCCATAATTATCGTAAGTTGCACTTAATCTAAGCCCACACTCGACTTTTTTAACAATTCACATTTTAAACAAGTAATTATTTAATTAATAAACTCAAGTAAAACGTGTTTAAAGTAAACATATTTAAATATAGAAATAATTATTTATTATTATATTGCATTATAGTAAGTAATAATGCACTTCCGCTTGTTAACACTGTATTACATACTTTATAATAAATATTACTTTCAATGTTAAGTTAATTATAACTTTTATATAATAACTTTTAATTAGATGTACATATAATAAACGTTAGGAATAATATATTAATATGTTAAAAATTGAATACTTTATGTACTAGTTAACTTTTTATATAGCTGTTTTGCAATTCTATATTAATCCATTTTTTTACACTTATTAACATACTTGTACATATTAAAAATGGATTAGTATTTAAAATTTCTTTTTCTCTACTACCTATTAAGCATTTATATATTTTCAAAAATATATACTCAAATATAATTAGCATAATAGTCAATAGCCAGACAAGTACAAGTGTGACCTTAGACAAGTACACAGTGCTTATAATTCAACTGTACAGTAATCCTAATAATCTCAAACTAAATATATTGTAGACATGGCAACCACCAATAAATGAGGGCTTACGTTTGACTTCGTTCAAATGTCCACTGCTGAAAGACGTGTTTCGTAAAACATTCAAAGTGGTAAAAATAAACATTGTTCATTGAACAATTCTAATAATATTCTCGTAACCCCCCCCCAAATAAATATTAGTAGATTGTAAAATTATAAACATCGATTATGAAGCCTGTAAAAAATTGACATATTAATAGAAATGTAAATTAACTATTTGAAAATGAAAACAACAATTAAGCAGAAATTTGAAACAAGCTATTATTAAAAAATGTCTTATATTTAATAAAAGAACAAAAAGCCTATAATAAGCCTATAATAAATGTCTCAATTTTTCTAGTTTGGATCATAAATAATTCAATCTAGCCAGTCCCAAGCCTGGATAAATAAGAAGGGTTTGAACACGCAAGGTTAGCAACCTGGCCTCTGTAAAAAATTTGTACTGCTACGGAACCAATCAAGAGGACACCATTCCGGCAAACAACGGCAAAGAAGTGATCGCACGTATCTGGATGACAAAGTTACACAGATGGCAGGGTTGAGTGAAAGCCGAAGGAAAGCTCACTGTTCGATTTGCAGAATCTTCAATGCCAACAAAACTTTGTTGTTGTTGTTGTTGTTGTTGCTGTAATTGTTGTCCTATTGCCCCATGCCTATTTTTAAATCAAAAGGGTTTTGTATAATTTAATATATATAATAATTTTTCTTATTAAGAAAAGAAATCAAGCTATAATACGAAGATAATTTTGCAACATACTGATATTTTTGATATTTAAATAATTCCCGGGGTGGTCTGGCGATACTGCGCTCAACTTGAACCTGAGTAGATATGGGTTCCATTTTTACTAACGGCACTAAATGAAGGCCATCAGTTGACTTTGCTAGAATGTCCACTGATGAACGTTGTTTTTTGTAAAACACGAGATAACAGTGAACAAATACATTATTACTAATATTATTACAGCGCCAATTTAAAACACCCATAGCTCAGTAGATAAGGCAATGGTTTGATATTAGATGCAGTGAGTTTAATTTTGTGTGTGGGTGAGACTTGAAAGGTATAATTCGAAACGTGGATAACATAGCTGGATGACTCGAATCCAATTGATTTATTATTCATTTAATTATTCATATATATTATATTTTACAAAACCCTTTTGCTCTAGAAATAAGCATGAGGCAATAGGACAACAATTACAGCAAAACAACAATAAAAAAGTCTCGTTGATATTGAAGATTCTGCAAATCGAAGATTGAGCTTTCTTTCTGTTTTCACTCAACCGTGTCATCTGTGTATCTTTGTTATCCAGATACGTGCGATCACTTTTTTGAGGTTGTTTTCCGAAATGGCGTCCTCTTGATTGATTCCGTAGCAGTACAGATTTTTTACAGAGGCCAGGTTGCTAACCTTGCGCGCTCAAACCCTCCTCCTTTATCCAGACTTGGGACTGGCTAGATTGAATTATTTCTAGTCTAAACTAGGCGGAGTTATATATATATATATATATATATATATATATATATATATATATATATATATATATATATATATATATATATATATATATATATATATATATTTGCTGACGCAAAGGAAAAGAAATTGAGCACAATCTTAGCAAAAAAATATCTCGAATGCTACAAAAACAATAAGAGGACGCCATACCAACAAACAAAAGCAATGACTCAGATAACAAAATTAAATAAAAACTGACTGAAAACTCAATCGCCGATTATATAAATTACTTGGTTACATTTTACTTTTACTGCCAGAAAAAACGATTTCAGAATGAACAATAGAAAATGGTAGACATAAGATTGGTCGACCCCAGTAAACATGGTTAATATAATTTAATTGAAATGAATGTTTCGTAACATCAAACACTCATGTTGGCAAAGTGTTCCAACACACATGGAATCATTTTGTTGCCTCATATTCTTTTTAAATTACAGGATTTTGTTGTTGTTTTGCTGTTGCAGTTATCTTGTTATCCCATAATTATTTTGTAATATATATTGGAAAAATATTAACAAAATGTTTAGCAAATCAAAAGCAAATCAATGTAAGATGAATACTAAAGAACTAAATAATTACTTTACTTCAAACAATAATAATAATAATAATAATAATATATACTTGATAAAAACAGATGTAATTCCAATTCACTGTGGTCGTAATGCATTCGACCTTGCTTGGCTCAATAATTTTCAAACAAATCGTCCAATGTCTACCAAAGTACGTCGTTCGAACATGCGCAAACGCATCATTGGCGGTTCGTTGGCCAAATATGGCGAATGGCCTTGGCTTGTATCAGTCATGCACTATCAGACCGCCCAACAAATTTTGCAACAACACCAAAATTTGGCCAAGCGCGATTATGATGATTTGTTGAAATTTTTGATCGAAAATTCGGACGAAAAAATGCTGACGGACATGAAGGAATTGGATATACCGCCATCGCTTGTCCACTATTATCCGGACAACAGTCGAAGCTTCCATTTGTGTGGCGGAACGTTGATACATCCCGAATGGATTCTAACAGCTGCTCATTGTTTTGAGTAAGTGTTGTGTTTTTTTTGGGGAAAACATTTGTTAGCTAATCGGAGTTGTGCTTACTCAGATTCAAGTCAAGCGCGGTAAATAAAATTATTGACAATTTGAAAGCGGTGAACAAACAACCAATGAAAAGTTAAATAACTTGTAATAGACATTTACCTCTATTAGTAATTTATGGTGGGCTTAAGTTTCTGTATCAATTAATAGTGTATTGACAACCCGGTCTAATTAATAAATAATAAATATTATATTAGTATTGTTAGATTTACTTGTATAATAAATTTACTAGGTCTCCAAGTCAACCAGGAGAACTGTACAGCTGTTTCACATCCCTATTTGGAATTATCAGCAGCATGGGTTCAAGTTTAAGTGTGTGCGTAAAACTTGAAAGGTATGCATTGCCGATGATTCTAAATAAGGATGTGAAACAGCTGTACAGTGCTCCTGGTTGACTTGAAAACCTAGTAAATTTATTATACAAGTAAATCTGACAATACTAATATAGCATTTCTAAAAAAACAAATAATCTCTTAACCCATTGTTAAAAATAATAAATATATTAAACTTTTTATTGTACCGCACTACTGATGACTTAACTTAAACAGCCATATGTTTAAACTTTGGCACCAGAACTAAATGCAAAACCTTATTAAAATTGACTAAATGCTCAATCAAATTCACTATAAACAATAAATTTACAGAGTCAATTTAAAACATCAATAGTTTAGTGTTTAAAGAGCCTGGCTTGACACCAGATAGAATGCATGTTTATGTATATGTGTGTGCGTAAAACTTGAAAGGTATGCACAGCTGATGATTCTAAATAAGGATGTGAAACAGCTGTACAGTGCTCCTGGTTGACTTAAAACCAAATGAATTTATTATTCAAGTGAATTTGACAATTCTGAATGCTTAATGGATAAAAAACTAATTTGTACTGAGTAATTATGGAATAGTAGTTTTATGGTTTCTAAATAACATTAACGTCAGTTATTTACAAATATGGGAAACTGTACCACATTTTTTTTGTAATATATAACAACGTTCATTGCTTTATTAAATAATTAATATTATGAATTACACATTCTATATTGTAATTTAAAAAACGTTTTAATTAAACAATTACAATAATAAATAATAATTTTTTACTACTAATGTTATTGTCAACGTTTCACGTTAACGAAATATGTTTCAGTCGAGGAATATTTAAACTAGTCAATGCAGTGCTACTTGTATAATTGAAACTCCACTTTCCTACTTCAGTCTTATTACAACTTGTAACATTCTACAAAATGTGGTGAACATTTTAATTTTCTGAAAAGAATTAATCAACATAATAGAATGTTTGTGCAAAAGTAGATTATTTCATTTTAATAGAGTGCAGTTTGGTATACTGAAAGCGAACAATATTCAAATTTTTGTTTTAAGAAAGTAATCCATACTTTTAAGTAAGAAAAATATTCCAAAACTTTGTAATACTATATTAATTGAGCATTAATATAAACATTAATATAATATATATAACATTAATATAAAAAGAGTAGCTCAAATGTTAATCTACTTTAAATAAACAATTTTTAATAATTACATTTTAAATACATTTGTTAATGAAACGTATTTTGAAAAACAACTCAATATCCGCTAATGGGTTTTTAAGGGATTATTTCTTTTTAGAACTGTTATATTAGAATTATCAGATTTACTTGAATAATAAATTTACTAGGTTTTTAAGTCAACCAGGAGCACTGTACAACTGTTTTACATTCTTATTTGGAATCATTGGCAACGCATACCTTTCAAATTTTACACATACATACAGGCAGGTTTAATAGCCTATAAAGTACGGTTCGGTTGTATTTATTAATGGGTTTTTAAGGGATTATATTTTTAGAATTGTTATATACTAATCACAAAATAATTGTTCAAATCTATATAGAAAAATTTACATTATATATTCAAGTAGTTAGAAATAATTTAAATTTAAGTCTAATTTAACATTATTACAAAATTGTTTCATTTTAAATTGAGCATAGGGCAACAACATTATTATAAAAAAATGGAGGCACCAAAGTGATTCCATGTGTTCGAACATTTTGCCAACATTCCATTTCGAAACCTACAAGACATTCATTCTAATTGAATCTTCCCAAATAATTGTTAGCTTAGTTTTTGCTGTTACCATTATTAGTTATCAATTCCAAAACCATTGTTCCAGGTATTATGGGCAGTAAACGTAGAATTTGACCACGCAATTTTTTTCGTCTAATCAAAGATCGACCTTCCTTTCGGCTTTCACTCAATCCTGTCATTTGGATTGTGCCATTACTTCTTTGCCATTAGTAGCCAGACTGGCATCCTTTTTTATTTCTTCAATAATATACATTTATTACAGATGTCTTGCACGTAATTCCTACTCCAGACTCGGGACTTAATGCACAGTTAATTTAATGTTTTTTACAAAACGAATCAAAATTACATTTTGTGAAATGTAAACAAATATGTTAAATAATTAAAAACACAATTTGTATTTTAATAGCTAGCGTCATTATCTAACATTGTCTTATTCATTTTTTAAAATCAAGCAAATTGATTAATGTTTAATAAAGGTACGTTAATTTGAACAATACAATAAACTTTTAAATTTAGTGTAAGAGCGCTGCAAACACAGATATGGTCACCATCAACGGACCTCACAGACACTCAATGCGGGTCCACGTTTGACTTTGCCAAAATGTACCTACTGATGGCTGTTTTGCGTATAACATTAAAAACAGAAACAATTAAAAAATAAAGAATTATGTCAATGAATAGGTACAATACAATTATTATTATATTATGCAAAACTCTTTTGCTTTAAAAATAAGCATCTGGCAATAAGACAACAACTACAACAAAGTCTTGTTGGCATTGAAGATTCTGCAAATCGAAGATGAAACTTCCTTTTCGCTTTTACTCAATCTTGTGCAACTCTGTCATCCAGATACGTGCAATCAGTTCATTGCCGTTGTTTGCCGGAATGGCGTCCTTTTGTATTGTTTCCGTAACAGTATAAATGTTTTACAGAGGCCAGGTTGCTAACCTTGCGCGCTTAAATCCTCCTCATTTATCCAGACTTGGGACTGGCTAGATTGAATCATTTCTGATCGAAACTAGACGGAGTTTTTTATTCTATATGTTTAATTAAAAAAATGAAATTTGACATGTATGTCAAAATGTAAGTAATAAGGATAGCGCTTTATAAAAATTTAAGTTTTGATCTTGAATACGTAAAATAAAATAAAATTTATTGCAAAATTGTTTTACATGTTTTTATTTAATCAACCAGAATTGATAAATTTAATTAAATTAATATGTTTAATAAAATGAACTTTTAAATTGTTTTATTTTATTTTATTTTTTCATTCAAAAATTTGTTATGTTTAATTAAAATTATCAATAATTTTTTAATTAATTCATTTTTAATTATAGGAGACTTAATTATATTTAAATGCGTTTTTGACTGTTTCTACTTTTTACAGAAAATATCTTTTATCAAAGGGACATATATTAACAAAATCAAACAGGAATCTATACTTATTGTCTGCTGGTTAAAATCGAATTCATTATCTACGCAGTTTTAAACAATTGGAGGTTCGCTTTTTGTAATTAAGTAAAAATAATAGAACGTCATCTCGTATTTTTATTAATTAACTTAACATTAATAACTACACATACATACAGATATACACATACGCAATATGTCTATGTTAAGTCCAAGCTAAATTTAATGAAGTTACAAATTGTTTTTGTGCATACAAAATGGGGGTTAAATGTGTAAATGTAAGCAGATTCCGAGTGTTTTTAACATAGTAGCAGCTTGAGCAGTTATCAACACTTTAAAGCAATTATTAAAATTAACTCGGTGTTTTGTTTGAACCAAGTGACGTAATATTGGCAAAGTGCACAACCGTTCATTCAATTAGGAATGTTTTTTGGTCCATTCAGATAAGCGACGAGTTGTCCGACCAATATATTTGTCACCGCAACTGCAAGTGAATTGGTAGATACAATGGAAGATAGAGAACATTGCTTTAGCTATTTTTACGTTGGGCAAAGGCAGACCTGTTGTGATACATAACATTCTCAATTGAGTCAATGGATATATCCTTTTGATCGCACTTTTAAGCCATTTTGTGTACATATAAACTTTATTAAATTTAGCTTGCAGTTAAGATAGGCATGTTGCGTACGTGTATATCTATCATTATTATTATTATTATTATTATTATTATTATTAAGCTTTAATATCTCACTAGAGATACATTCAGCATAAAATACATTTTTACTATCAATATAAAAAAAGTAGTAGTACAAATAATGGGATCAAAATGAAATAGAATGTCATATATTAATGAATATAAATATAGTCTATATAGTATGCATGTGATTTTTTTTTAAATATTCAAAATTGCTGTACATAGAATGAGTCATTATAAGGCACAACTTGTACTGTGAGATGTCCAAATTAGTTCAAATGAATGCGTAGGTGGAACAATTCCTACTTTGATAGGTATCTTAGTAGTTCAATTTTGTTTGATTCTGGATTGGTTAATACTCTGGATAAGTAGGGCAGACATGAATTTTTGTATTGATTAGTTTTGGCTTTCATGTGCAGGTAAGTTCTTCTTGTTTTTCCAGAAGCTTTAGAATTGTTAAAAGCTGCATGTAGCGGGTGATTGTTATTATTTTCAATTCTTGATGCTAATTGTATACAGGATTTAAAATGTTTATCAACAATATTATTCAATAAGATAGAATATTTGATTCCTGAAGATTTTGATACCAATGATATGCATCTTTTTAAAACAACGTAATCCTGTTTTAATAAACCAAGAAAAATTATGGGTGAGCAATATAATATCAAAGGATAAAAGCATGATGTAATGAACAATTTAGTAATATAATTGTTAACATTTAGTTTTCTTAATCTTCTTATATAGTAGCATAAGGATTTGGTTATTAATGAGTTATTAATGTTCAGTTAATTACATTATATTACATAATATATTTTTATGTATATATATATATATATTTATACATTGATTCTTTAAGTGTTTGTGACTAAAAAGAATATACGAAATATATTAACTTACATTTTACAAACTCGTTTTTAAAGTTAATTTAAAAACAATATTTTATGACGTTCAGAACATACCAATATTTAAATTCGTGTAAAAAAGTTCGTAACAAATTTTTATGTCTAATTTACTAAGTGCATTACACCAGCGTAATTAAGTTAAAATTTCATACATATATACATCAAATAGTAAATATATATGGCTAAAAATAATATCTAAAATAAATTATTCATTTTTAAAAATATTTTATTGTTACTATTGTTAGCTGTGTACAAATTTTATTTAACGTCAAAAGCCATAAGTTTTATAATGCAGTTTCATAACTTATTAATTAATTACAAATACTGTTTTAAATGTTTAAACATTTGTAATTAGTAGTCAGTAAACCATGTTATAAATGTTTTATTGTTTCTGAATTACTCAATAAATTATAAAACGTTTATTTTAAAAAGTTATAAAAAACTAATATAATAAATAAAATAGGGTAATATGTAATTGCAAATAATGTATTTATTTAAAAAAAAGTAAAATTGGGAATTATTCAACTATATTCTATGCACTGTTCCTTAATTAAGCAGTAATGGACTAATTATATAACTTTAACCTGTATTTAGTTAACACTAGGTTGTAGACTTACTGTGCTATTAAAGCCTACATTGTTTCAAAATTTAACTTGAGGGTAATTGGGTTTATACCAAATTATTCAAATGTTGATGAACTACAATTAATTAGTAAATTACTTTTTATAAACAGAAATTAATAATATTTATGTGTACTGGTAACAATAGTGATGAGCAAAATGAAATAAATTAGTAATTAATTTTAATATAAGAAAACGGACGCCAATTAACATTAATGTAAAATTAATTAATAATTTATTTTCTTTTAGATATAAAATATTAACAATTTTGTTATATAAAAACTAAATAATAAGGGTTTAAAAGTTTATTTCATTTTATTTATTTTTCTATACACACATTGAAGGATTGTACAATTTTTTCACATTATTACGTAGACAAGAAAACAATTTTATTATTATAAAAAATAATATAATGAATTAATTGTAAGCTGCAGATAAATTTTATAAAAACTTTTTTAATATTATACATTATAAAACCATTATTTAAAAAATTGTATTTTAACTACTTTGATTGTTTTACGGGAAACGCATCTTTTAGCAGTGAACATTTTAGTGAAGCCAAACGTGGGTTCGCATTTAATGGGCTGGTGATAAAATTTAAATCCCATGTCTACCCAGGTCCAAATCAAGCGCTGTACAGCTAGACCATTCCGGCATACATGTAAAATAGTTTTAAGTATAAAAACATTCCAATATATTTTTAAACATTGGTTTTATTAATAAATATATGTTGTGTAAATTATAATTATTAAATTGTGCATATATCTTTACGGTTTATATTTTTATGATTAACCTATGTTAAAATATAATAATATATTAAAATACAGAAATGCATTAAAATTTATTTATATTAATAATTATTTGGATAGCACTGACATTGCACAAATTGCTAGTGAGTAAATCCAACCTGAGCCACTAACTAATAGTTTAGAATATCTTAGTTTATATTTAATAAAAAAGATTATTTACTTTTTATTATAATTTCGAAATTTATGAATGTTCTAATTGTGCAAAAACGTTGACTATTGGTAATGTCACTTGATATAATTGCCTTCGTACATTCAAACCTTATAAAAATTTAAATAAATATAAATGGCACGCAGAATAAACTTTTATTACAAAAACAATTAATTGTAAAGTGCACAAATAAAATTGCACAACATTGGGTTGACGAACACAAGAGTCAGTAACATGAACTTTTACAGAAATCGATGCAAAAGAATAATAATAAGCATTATTTTAAATGCTAAATAATACAGTTTTAATATTTTTTACACACACATATAACTTTAAATAAAACGTATTTTTAAACAAATAATGTTTTTACTATTTAATTTTCTAAAAATGTATAAATGATCATTTATGTTCAAGTTGATAATATTTATAAAAAATGTTATTTTTTTAATAGTGCCGACATAATGGTTAAAATTACATTTTATTCAATGTGACATATCTACTTGAGTAATGTTATTAAAAACTAATAACATAATTGAATAAAATTGCGAAACAGTTTGTAAATGTTGAACAAATTAACATTTAATATAGCATTTACAAGTTTAAAATGCAGGTCGATTTGACATTTAATTGGATATTCAAAGCTTATATATATATATATGTTATAGAAAACTCTTTTGCTTTAAAAATAAGCATGGGGCAATAAGACAACAATTACAGCAAAACAACAAGAATTACAAAGTTTTGTTGGCATTGAACATTCTGTAAAACAAACAGTAAGCTTCCTTTCGCCTTTCACTCAATCCTGTCATCTGTGTAAATCTGTCATCCAGATACGTGCGATTATTTCTTTGCTGTTGTTTGCTGGAATGACGTCCTCTTGTATTGTTTCCGTAGCAGTATAAATTTTTACGGAGGTCAGGTTGCTAACCTTTAACCAGGCTTAGGATTGGCTAAATTGAATCATTTCTGATCCAAACTAGGCGGAGTTATTATTATTATTGTCATTATCATTATCATTATTATTATTATTGTTATTATTGTTATTATTATTATTATTATTAAGTACAGTAAATATTAATTTGATAATTGTTAATTAATATAAAACTATTTAAAATGTAGAATTTAAAGAAAGAAGGTTTTTAAGGATTGTTAAATATTTTTTATTTTATAGATACATTCCTAGTATTATTTAAGATGTTGTAAATAAAAAAATATGCACGCCCATGAAACGAACTTATTTATTATTAAAAAAAGCATTTTATATTTATATTTTGAAATATTTTTATTCTTTAACATTGATTTGTAAAATTGATTAAAATGCAAATGTATTTTTAAATATTGCATTTTAAACTTTACTTTTCTTAAAATTATTACCGATAAAATATTTTTTATTTTGACATTATTTCCAACAAAAGTTGAGTTTTATTTTAATAAATATGTGTCATTGATTTGTGAATGTTTTTATTTAAAAATAAAAAGTCCATTTTTACAGTTAAATGTATAAATTTTTTTTTAAATATTGATTAAACAAATAAATGTACTACTTTCCAATTATTAGAGCCAATAATAATAATAATAATAATAATAATAATAATAATAATAATAACGATAATAATAATAGCATTAATAACAATAATAATTATTATTATTAATATTATTATTATAGCAATAATATTGATAATAGTAATAATAATAATAACAGTAATAATTATAATAATAATAATAATAATAATAATAATAATAATAATAATAATAATAATAGTAATAATAATGGCAATTCAAAAGGAGTTAAAGTTATCAAAATAAATTAAAAATTTATAATGTATAAATTTTAATACGGTAGGTAATATATATATATATATATATATATATATATATATATATATATATATATAATACTATTTACAAAAAATTATTAATTTAAAATACAATAACATTTGTTAAAAAATAATTTTACCAACTAAAAACATGAATGTACATAACAAAAATCGCAAACTTTATAATGTCATCAATGATCTCCACTTGTTTTAATCTTTTTCCAGCCATTTTGAGTATGTATTTATCAACGTATCAAATTAGTCCTTTAAAATACCATTTTTAGAATATGATTAATTTATTTTTTTAGTGATACGTCAGTTTCCAAGCGGTTTTACATCACGTTTTAAAATACTGAAAACATTTTTTAAATTACATTGAGGTCTGGACTAAATAGAGGAGTTTGAATAAATGTAATCTGTTTGCTATTTAAAACTTATGCTGTCTAAATAAGTAAAACGTAGAGTAAATTGTAAGTCATATTAAAATAGGCATTACCACTTTTCATGTATGCACAGTAGCATTGCCTTGAATAACTGTTGAATGTCTTATTGCACACTTTAAAATAATTCTTTGAATACTGGAACGAATTTAATGCTGTTTAAATTACCACTTGTACGAACGCATCCATTTTGAAGACTGATTGTACTTAATTGTAGAATATCCCTTTATGCATAAACGATGTGCAACTTTTATTACAATACGAGTGTGGTTAAGTGGGAACTTTGTACTATAAATAAACTTAAATTTATGTAGATCATAGCACTCATCGGTGAAGTACATCGATCCCCAAAAACATTATGAATAATATGAAAAAAAATTCTACGTATTGATTTTTATTTGCTTTATATTCATTGTTCAATGTTTTTATAAACGGATCATCTTGTTTGCTTGTTGAACGTTTTCTTCTACCTGTGGGTAATTTGGAGCCTGTTCTATTGTTCAAAATGTTGTGTAATGTTGAAACATCTATTTTCATGCATTAAGCAATTATTTTAACTTTTGTGTCCCTTTTTACAAAAACTTTGAACTAAAAATAAATAATAACGCTAACCTACTCAAAAATAAGCAGTCTTCATATTATTTAAAAAATTAAATAATATATTGGTAAAACATTATTTTAAAATTGTTTATATTAAAATACTTTTACAATAAAATAATTATTAACTATTTAAAAATATAGTGTATATTTAATTTATATTAAAAATTATTGTTTATAAAAACTAAAATTGTTTAAAATTAAAATGATTTTTTAACAATTAGTGTCTAGCGGTTTAGCGGTACAGCGGTCGATTTGGACCTCGGTGAGCATGGGTTCGAATCCCACAACCGGCACTAAAATGAGGGCCCGCATTTGGTTTTGTTAAAATGTCTACTAATAAAAGATGTGTCTTGTAAAACATTAAAAGTAGCAAACATAAAATAAAATAAAAATAAAATTATTTTTACAAATAAATTACATATTTTAATATTTAACAAAATGTAACTAGATAAAGTCAAAATTTATGTAGGCATCGCATTGCCAGCGTATGTATACATTATACATTATATATTATTATTACATATATTACATATTATTACATATATTATTATACATTATATACATTATACATTTTTAAAACTTCTAGTGCATCAATCAAAACTTTACAATATATAACAAATGTGTTATTATTAAAATATTATTATTATTATTATTATTATTATTACAAAACCCTTTTGTTTTAAAAAATAAGCATAAGGCAATAAGAAATCCTCTTATTGTTTCCGTAGCAGTATAAATGTTTTACAGAGGCCAGGTTGCTAGTCTTGCGCTCGAACCCTCCTCCTTTATCCAAACTAGTTTGGATCAGAAATTAAAATATACAATAATTTATTTTAAAGACAAAATATTTTTTTCATTAATTTGATTGAAACACATTGCTTACTATAACGTTGACCTTTATTAGATGATAGTATAAAAATTGATCATATCCAAATTTCTATATAGAAATATTTAAAGCAACAAGGCTTGTTATCAATTCAATGTAAACTCAATAAGTTTTAAAATTTACAATATAATTACAATTAAATGTATAATTTTAATATTTTTTAGTAAACAATTGTTTTGAAATAAAAATTATATAATTTTATTTTAAAACTGGTTAAATGTCTTGTAACTGAATCAATTCAAAAGTTTAATATATTGAAAGTACATTATGGAGAAACATGTACGTTAATTATCTGTTGTTTAAATTAGAAAAAAAAGATAATTCGATTAAAAAGTAAAATAATTATGTCATTGGTATTATTTTACATTCACAACAGACCGAATGACGTATATCCAGATTTATCAACAAATCCCAACAGTTACATTATTCGCATTGGGGAACATGA
>JAKXYG010001424.1:30000-110000 GCA_025895645.1 Cardicola forsteri | reverse complement strand
TTATTATTTGTTTTTAAAACAACATCAAATATTAACGTGCTGTTTTCCATTTTGACAATATTCAGTTTGATTCGGGTGGTCCGCTTATGTGTCAAATCAACGGGCAGTGGGTTGTGTCGGGAATTGTGTCGTTTGGATACGGCTGTGGTATGTCTGGTTATCCGGGAGTCTATACTCGAGTGTCCAACTTTATGGCGTGGATTTTGGCCGAAACGGGCATACTTACTGATTAATTTTATTTCCCATATTGAAATATAAAATTGCACATAAAATAATGATACTAATAATAACAATACTAATAATAATAAATAAATATGTATGCATTTAAAATATAATGTTTACTTTAAAAACAAATCAATAAATAGACAAAATACAAATATGCATACCAATTGAAGATTAAACGTACAACATTTAAATTGTTATAGAATAATAATTAGTTTAAAAAAATCAGTGCGTATTAATAAATTATTCTTTTCATTATTAAAGTAAAAAGTTTTATAGATAAATTTAATCTTTAAGTGCTAACATTTGCTTTATCATTTTTGACAACAGAATTGATTAATTTAATTATAAAAAAACAAAATATTCTTTAGAGTTTTAGTTGTTTTTTATTATTAATCCGTTGTAACCTTAAAAACATACATCCTAAAAATGATTACATAAAATTAATCTTTCTTAAAGACTAATTTAATAAATTAATCAACTCATGGTTATAAAGAGATTAAATTATGTATAATATAATTGTTTTACAATTTGAAACATTCAAGTATGTTGTAATTAAATTGTAATTAATTTAATAATAATAGTTAAAGCACTGCATTCTCTTGATAATTCCAAATAAAAAAATAAGTAAACGTAAACTGAGATGAGTTCATTTTGTATTTTCTCTTAAGTCACAAATATATAAAGAATCATTATATAAATATAGAAAACATATGACGTAATATATGATGTTTTTGTGCACACAAAATGGGTTTCAATATGTAAATGTAAACAGTTTCAAGTGTTTTTGACATATTGAAGGCTTGAAAAAGTTATCAACACTTTAAAACAAGTATTAAAATTAAATTGGTGTTTTGTTTCAAATAAATAATAATAACAATAATAATAATAAAAAAATTTTTTAAATCCTATTGATCAATCTTCGTGAGCAAGTGTTAGTCACGTTGGTGCATTCTTCTATCAAAAAGGGAATTGTTTGACCTTGAAAATGTATATAAGGTAGAAAAATCAATATTTACATAGCACTATACGATTTGTATTGCATCGTCGTGCAAATTTGGTCACACTTTTTGAAACTTTCCCATCCCAACTTACGAGTAATCACACACTCACAACAGGTTATCCAACTCTTATTGGTTCCTTTTTTTGCAACGTTTTCCCTTGGTTGGTTTTATCATCTACCATTATTACTACTACTATTGTTATTATTATAAATAATATTATTATCATTATTATTATTAATATTATTATTATTATTACTACTAGTGTTATTATTATTATTACTATTATTACTATTATTACTACTATTCTTATTATTATATTATTATTATTATTATTTATATTATTATTATTATTATTATTATTATTATTATTATTATTATTATTATTATTACTATTATTATTATTATTATTATTATTATTATTATTATTATTATTATTATTATTATTATTATTATTATTATTATTATTATTATTATTATTATTATTATTATTATTATTATTATTATTACTATTATTATTATTATTATTATTATTATTATTATTATTATTATTATTATTACTATTATTATTATTACTATTATTATTATTATTATTATTATTATTATTATTATTATTATTATTATTATATTATTATTACTATTATTATTATTACTATTATTATTATTATTATTATTATTATTATTATTATTATTATTATTATTATTATTATTATTATTATTATTATTATTATTATTATTATTATTATTATTATTATTATTATTATTATTATTATTATTATTATTATTATTATTATTATTATTATTATTATTATTATTATTATTATTATTATTATTATTATTATTATTATTATTACTATTATTATTATTATTATTATTATTATTATTATTATTATTATTATTATTATTATTATTATTATTATTATTATTATTATTATTATTATTATTATTATTATTATTATTATTACTATTATTATTATTATTATTATTACTATTATTACTATTATTATTATTATTATTATTATTATTATTATTATTATTATTATTATTATTATTATTATTATTATTATTATTATTATTATTATTATTATTATTATTACTATTATTATTATTAGTAGTAGTACTTACTTAAATAAAATAGGTATAGTAGGTAATAAAAGGAAAATTACAAATATTTATTTTTGTACTATTGAAAGAAAAAAAACAATTCTACACTTTATAGAAGTTGATTTTCTGCAAAACATTATTGAATTGTTATAATAAAATGCGGACGTTATGCAAAACACGAAGATTTATTAATTCATGTCTAATGTGCAAAAAATGTCTAATTATATAATTTAATTGATAAAATTAATTTTATTGCTTAATCACAAATTCTAGTCTAAAAATTATAGACTTTATTAAAACAATAATTATTCTCTTATGGAAATAATATATTGTAATATTTAAAAAAATAATAGTATTAACTCTACTCTAACTAGTTCCGAGTCTGGTTGAGAAAAGAGGGAGGTCTGAGCGTAAAATTAACAACTTGGTTTTAGTAAAACGTATTGCTAGAGAAACAACAATAAGACACCATTTTATTATACTTCCGTAAACAACATAATTCCAATAACGGAAATTAGCAAAACTCCATTTAGAAGTTCGATTTTCAATATACTCTAACTTCAAAGTGAAAAATGTAATATAGAATCATATATAATAATTCGGTTGCATTATAAATTTTAGTGCAAAAAATTAATAAAAAACGAAACTAATTTAAAAATAATCCCTTGTTTTAAAAAATATACAAGAATACTCAATTTTTCTATCTCGTGTAATCTTTTTAATAATTTTACTGTTCTAAATATAGGCATATTTAGAATGAGTCAAAAATTGTTATATGACCTCTGTTTAATGCAAAACGGAATCATATTTTTAACACACACACACACACATATATATATATATATATATATATATATATATATATATATATATATATATATATATATATATATATATATATATATATATATATATATATATATATATATATATATATATATATATATATATATATATATATATATATATATATATATATATATATATATATATATGTACAACTCCTAAACTAATTAGTGTTAAAAATGCAGTTACTAAACTAAACCATTTGTAGCAATCACATAACATACAATAAAGACGTCACTTTAATTATAAAACGTACAATATTATGTGATAAGTAAAATACAAATATAATTTTATTGATATATATTGTAACTAATAAAAAAAATACATAAAACATTAACCGATTCATAATCTAAAATTGAGTAAAATTACCAACATAAAATATGACTTTTAATATATTCGAAAACGCAAAACATATCTAATTTTTAGGGTTAATAAATTGTTTTATATATAATTTACTACAAAATATTAAATAATAAATAAGATGGCTCTTGTTTGTAACCACTTGGCTTAGGTGTTTTGGTATGCTTTTGGTTAAAATGCTGATATAGTTTTATGTAATGTAAATTTTAATAAAAAAATTAATTTAGACAAATACTTTTTTTGATTTAAATATGCTTATACATGTTAAGTTTTATTATGCAAAAAAATAAAATAAATAACATTATTAGAACTATTAAATAGCGATTTTCAAAAATATTTTTATTTTTATTTTAGTCCGTGTTATGGCTAAATTAACTTTATTATCTAAACAAAATAAATTTAAATACAATTGCAATTAATTTTGTAAAATTACAATTCATATTATTATTTCTATAAACAACTGTAACCCTGGCATAAGTAAAATACATTTTAGTTTAAAAAATATTGATATATTTTACTAGAAAAAAACCACTGTTTAAATTGGTTAATATAATTTTTTACATAAGGGTTAGCTTATTATTATTATTATTTATTATTTATGGTTATTGGCTTGGATACTTCAGTAGAAGTAGCTTTCAGCACTAATATTTGTTGCTTATATATGTTGTTCCAACTGTAAAATTTTAAGTTTGTACAAAAATGTTTATACACAGCAACTTACTTTATCATCCAACAGATTAATCCTTTTAGTCAGTGTTTTCTTAGTTACAATTAAAAGTAATTAGTATTAAAAGCAATCTTATTTTACTATTAGAAAACATAATTTTGGTGTTTCTATTTTGTAATAAAAAATTAACTAAACTTCCTGTAATAAAGAAGATATAACATCTAATATGTTCTGCTTCTAGGTAACAGATAACTATATTTGTGTTAATTATATTTTATAGTTTAAAAAAATAATTTGTTTTATTATTTTTATGTTAAATAATAATTTTTTAACAAACAAAAAATAAATTTTTAATATCTTTAAGAAAACACCTGAAATATTATAAAAACATTACTATAATTTTTAAATCGTTTTTAACAAGATATACTGTATTTCTAATTTTAATTCGCATGCAAATATTAACTTTTAGCTTAAATTTAACAACAAACGAATATTTTAAAGGAAAAACCGAAGTAACGTTTTCAAAGTAACATTATACAAAAAATCGGTTTTTAAATTATTTCAAATTTTTGGTTACTATGGTAACTTTTAAGTATGAACACCCTTAAAAATACTAATTTAATATTAAAATATTTAAAAAATAATTAATTCATTATTTTTTAATATAAATTAATGTTTTTTAATTTTAATTTTAATTTTTTTTATGAGGTAATAACAACATAAACTTTGTCTTGTAGAAACGTAAAGTTAAGATATTAAAATGCATTTTGAATAATTATTTTAAGTACATTAATTAAAAATTTATTAATTATTTTTAAAGAAATGTAAATTCCGTTTAGTTATTCCATTTATATAGGCGTTGCTGAAATATGCTTTTTTGGCCAACTCGGCATTTTAAAATAAATATTTCTAAGTAAATATAAATCAACTATTAAATACTTAACATTATTTTAAATTCTTAATAATTTTTTTTTACAGAAAACAATTAAAAGATAAATTAATTTGGATTAAAGTTTTCTTTGATTTTTTTTATTTAAGGGGTATATATATATATATATATATATATATATATATATATATATATAGTAAACACGTCTATTGAATTGCAATTACTAGTAAAATAAATGTAAATAAAGCTTTAAGTTAGCATAAATAACTACAAACACATACACATGCATAACACAAGCCATGCCTTTGTCCAAGTTAAATTTAATCAAGTTTCAAATTGATTTTGTGCACACAAAATGGGCTTTAATCTGTGAATGCAAATAGATTCGAGTGCGGTTATCGGCACGTCAAAGCAACCATTAAAATTAACTCGGTAATCGGCTTTTACTAAATGACGTAAAATAGACAAAGTGCACAAACTTTCGTTTGAGTTGGACTTTTTATCGATCCAGTTGAGTGACAAGTTATCCGACCATTATATTTTTCACCGCAACTGCAGGTGAAATGACAGGTACAATGGAACGTGGTGACTGACTAAAATATATAAAATAAATTTTAAAATGCTTAAGTTATAACAAATTATTACACATGTATATTTTTTCCCAAATACTTTATTTAATAACAAACTATGTAGTTCTTTTTCACAGTATTGATAATTAATCATATTATACTTTTTGTGTGTAATAGTAATAAAATAATTTTTGCAAATTATATTTTTTGATGTCTATTATTAAGTATTGTTTCAGGTAGATATTAGTGAGAATAAATAAAAATATTAAAAGACATACATTGTGGCATCAATTAATTTCTTAAAACACTATTCATGCACAAACATATAAATCAATATATACCGTACCTATACTACATCCAAGCAAAATGTAATAAAGTTTTAAGGTGTTTTTGTGCTCAAAAAATTAATTTTTATGTGGAAATATAATAGGCGACATTATTATTAAGAAAATTATCCTCAATCCATTTTTCAATTAATTTTGTTTTGCACTTTTGACTACTTTTCTGATGGTCAGTAGTAATTATTGCCTATTTTCCATTGGCTTACGTCATCTCGTCCGGCACAGGCTACCCAAAAATAAATAATATTCATAGGTCAATTTTATTGGTTGTAAGTGTGGAGTACGTTGGTGCATGTGTCTGTCGTCAGGGCTTGGGAATGTGCCTATATATATATATATAAGATAAAAATTTGGTAAATGATAAAACCAACCATGGAAAATATTTAAAAAATTCTATTGGTCAACCTTTGTAAGTAAGTGTGAGTTACGTTGGTGCATTCTTTTATTAAAAGGGATTTCTTGACCTTGAAAAGGTATATAAAGTGAAAAAAATCAATATTTAGCTAATACTATACGATTTGTATTGCGTCATCATGAAAATTTGGTCACACATTGAGAAACTTTCCTATTCTCAACTTACGAGTAATCACACACTCACACAAAAGGTTATCTAACTCTTATTGATTCCCTTTATCGCAACTTTTTCTCTTGGTTGGTTTTATTATTTACAAAAATTTTGTGTGTGTACGGCATTTTACAACATGAATGTTGTGGAGCGATTGTTTCGTTGAGCAACTGGAAATTGTTGTACAAGATTTGAGGAAGTGTGCACGGTTGTTTTTTGATAAACCGCAGAAAGGAAAGTTGCAGATACTAATTGTAAATATTTCCGAGTTGCGTTCTGTTTAACACCACATTTTTTAGGTGTACTTAAAAAGAAAAATATATTATTTCGTTAATTCCATTTGATGGAAAGTCGTTTTTTACAAAACGTAATGTGCATTTGAAATATGTACAGTTTTACATTGGTTTTATTTAGAGTTTAAAACCATTTTCTGCCAGTTAATTAAGTACGAAAGTAATTCACGAATGATTTTGTTTTTATTAAATGTTCTGTATAATGTTTATATTTAATATATTTTTTAAAAAGATTTTGTTTTCTAGATAAGCATAAGATTATTGTACGTGTCAGTTTTTAGCAACTATTCGTAATTAATACTAAGGATAAGCTCATAGTCTATATAAATTTGGAATTCAATGCGGAAGTTATATCTAATATCTATAAAAACCAAATTCCAGTTAATTGTAATGGCTGTTCTGATATTATATTTTTATTAGTTCAATTTGTACCGACAAATATTTTTGGGTGATGATAAAACCAACCAAAGAAAAAAGTTGCGAAAAAAGGAACCAATAAGAGTCAGATAACCTTTTGTGTGAGTGTCTGATTACTCGTAAGTTGGGGATGGAAAAGTTTCTCAATGTGTCACCACATTTGCACGATGATGCAATACACGTTGTATAGTACTAGCTAAATATTGATTTTTCCACCTTACATACATTTTCAAGATCAAACAATCCTTTTTTGATAAAAGATGCACTAACGTGACTCACACTTACTCACGGAGGTTGACCAATAGATATATTTTTAATTTTTTTTACCTTGGTTGGTTTTATTATCTACCATAAAAAGGATGATAAAACCAATTAAAAAATCCCATTAAAAAAAATGTTTTTACTTTGAATGTTTTACGAGAAACATTTTTCAGCAGTGAACAATTAGCGAAGCCAAACGTGGGCCCGCATTTTAGTGCCGGTGATGGGATTCGAACCCCCGATACCCACCGAGGTCCGAATTCGAGCGCTTTACCGCTAGACCACATCGGCACATTGGTCAACCTTCTTAAGTAAACGTGAGTTACGTTGGTGCATTATTCCATAAAAAGGGGTTTGTTTGACCTTGAAAATGGCATTATAGTGCATTGATTATAGATTTATTGTAGCAAAAAGTTGCTTATAAAAAACACGCAATCGGTACTGTAGAGAAACACAAATAGCACATGTAAACAAAATTACATGTCCGATACTCAGCTTTAAACTCCGCCTAGTTTGGATCAGAAATGATTCAATCTAACCAGTCCCAAGCCTGGATAAATGAGGTGGATTTAAGCGCACCAGGTTAGCAACCTGGCCTCTGTAAAAATTTATACTGCTGCGGAAACAATACAAGAGGACGTTATTCCGGCAAACAACGACAAAGAAGTGATCGCACGTACCTGGATGACAAAATTACACAAATGACGCGGTTGAGTGAAAGCCGAAAGGAAGCTCAATGTTTGATTTGCAGAATCCTTAATGCCAACAAAACTTTGTTGCTTTGCTGTAATTGTTGTCTTATAGCAAAAGGGTTTTCTATAATATTAAACTTAGCCCTATCTAAAATTTATGACCATCAAAATTCAAATACATCATAAGTATTGTAAATAAAGGCACAAGTTGTTGAATTACGAAATCTAACTAGATCTGGCATTTGGTTGGAAGAAACTAAACACTAATAATACATTTTTTTGATTAATATATTTAAAAATTGCAGTAGAATTTGGGAATTGACCAATAGAATTTGTGGAAATTGGAATTTCTTTTTCTACTGAAGTCCAAATTGAGAATCGTAGCTATTTTTATAATCTTGACACGCATGACTTGTATAATAAAAAGCAATAATTGCATTTTGTTGTAATTTGACATTTTGCAAATTCTAAAAATGCATATTGTTATAAAAGTTATTATGAAAGTCAACAATTATGTGCTTAATGTGGAAGTATGTGTAGCCACTATTCATTTATTTGTTGCGTCTGTTTGGTATTCATATTTGTTTAACATACATTTAAAGCACTTATTGCTAATTACAAAACGTAACGATTTTTTTTAATTTGACTGCCTTTGATTCATTGTATACCATAAACTGAATATGCTTTGTTAAAGTACACAAAAGCATATATATTTGTTTTTTTTTTAATTTAAACAATAGTTTTTACAAATGATTTTCACATGTTGCAATTAAAAAACATTTATAATAAACAATGTATTTTATGTATTGAGCAATTAATTTGGCTAAAACGCTGTAAAATATTTTTTTATATGCGTTTCGTCATTAAGCATTTTTGTTAAAAGTAAAAAGTGCAAAAAATGTTACTTAAAATAGCCTTTATTGCTTTATATTTGGGACACCACATTATAAATATGTATAATGCAAGATAACTGATTGGTTTTAATAACATTACGTAAATAAATAAAGCAGTGTATTTACATTTTGTTGAATAGATTTATAAGGTTTTGCATTGACAGCATCATTAAAAATTTATATAGAAATAGTAACTACTGTTGTCTATAAATAAATTAATAAAATGATTTATTAATTTCAATTAACAATGTTTGTTTTAAAATATATATTTTGCTGAAATATTTCAATTAACTATTAATTAAAACAAAAAAGAATTAGTTAGTTGGGGAGGGGGACCATTATTAGTATAGATTGCAGATCTTCGTTTAGCTTTACTCAATAACATCGATTTTCTAAGAATTGTTTTCTATCAGATATTTAATAATTGTATGAGATGCTGTATAATGTATTGCGTTAATTGTTTATAATTATTTTAAAATGAAATTGTCAATAAATTATTTATTATTATTATTATTATTTATATTTACTACTTCAAATGTTTTACGGAAAACATCGTTCAGCAGTGGACGTTTTGGTAAGCCGAGCCTAAGTTCGTATTTCAAACCGGTGGTAAGATTCCAACTTATGTCCACCAGAACCAAATCACTATGCTGCTATATAAGAAGATTAAGAAAACTAAATGTTGACAATTATATTACTAAATTGTTCGTAACATCATGTTTTTATTTTTTAATATTACATTTTCTTGGTTTATTAAAACAAGTTTATGTTGTTTTAAAAAAATGCATATTTTTGGTGTCAGAATCTTCAGGAATCAAATATTTTATCTTTTATTGAATGATATTGTTAATACACATTTTAAATCCTGTATACAATTCGCATCAAGGATTGAAGGTAATAACACTCATCCACTACATACAGCTTTAAACACATCTAAAGCTTCTGGGAAAACAAGAACATACCTGGACATGAAAGCCGCCAAAACTCATCAATACAAAAACTTATGTCCGCCATACTTATCCAGAATATTAACCAATCAAGAATCAAACAAATTTGAACTTCTAACAAACCTATCAAAGTAGGAATTATTCCACCCACGCATTTATTTGAACTAATCTGGACATCTTACAGATTAATGTAACAACTGTGCTTTATAATTTTGATTTTTTTTTAAATCGCATGTTTACTGTATTGATTATATTCATATTCATTAACATATAACATTCTATTTCATTTTGCTCACATTATTTGTACTACTACTTTTTAAATTTTTGTTGTTATTATTATTTTTTACATTAATAGTGAAAATGTATTTTGCTAAATCCAGTTCTAGTAATATATTAGAGCTTAATACTAATAACAATAATAATAATAATAATATTATTATTATTATTAATAATAATAATAATAATAATAATAATAATAATAATAATAATAATAATAATAATAATAATAATGATAATAACAAATAACTTTATAATGATCAATAAAAGTATGTTAGTAAGTGCAAAATAAATTTTGTTATATTGTATAATTATATTAATAACGGTCTTTTTTAATTATATATTATTCACATACCTAACAAAATAATTCATGCATAAAAAATAAATAAAAAATATTATTATTATTATTATGGTTATTGGCTTAGATACTTCAGTAGAAGTAGCTTTCAGCACAATATATACTATTTTAATCGCATTTTACTAATTTTGTTTTGTAAAATTTTAATCATTTAATTATTTCTAAATATTTAAAATTTATATAATTTAAATAGTTTAACTGCTATTTATTCACATTATAAATTCAGTAATTACATAAATTAATAGGTGTAACGTGACGAATAACAACACAACGTTTTGTAAAAATATGTTTACTACTTATAAACGTTTAAGTAACTTATAACAACAAAAATATTTTAAAATGTAAGTTGTACATATTTGTAATTACGTTTTAAAGTATTTCTTTGTTTATGTGCAAAACACTTAAAGTAGATATAATTAAGTCTATTTTTTTAAAATATTTTGTTTAAATGCAACTTCAATTTATACACAACACTTCCAGGACCTTTCCAAGTCCGCACATTTTTCCTCTTTTATGGGTTATAGGAATGTACTTTGACATTTTTAACAAATAATATTAATTTATTTGTTTATTAAAAATGCATAGTTTTAACAAAAACTGAACTACTAAACTTTGTTCTATTCTCAACCGGTCATTCTATGTGAAATTTATTTATTTGTTTTGTCCCATTTGTCCCTATTGTTTTGTTAATGATAATTCAATAATCAACATTACACTAAATAAACAAATAATTCTCAATTATTTATTATTATTATTATTATTATTATTATTATTACAAAACTTTTTTGCCTTAAAAATAAGCATGGATTAACAAAATAATAATAACAGAAAGAAACAATAACAAAGTCCCATAATTCAAAAAGAACATGAGACAACAAAATGCTTCCATGTATTCGAACATTCTGCCAAACGGTTTGTTTAATCCCATCAAATATTGATTTCAACTTGATTTTTCTGAATAGTCCCTAGCCAAGTTTTCTGTGGTTTACCAATTTTTTTCTACCATTTACAATTATCCATTACAAAACCGTTTTTGTTGGTCTTTTGGGTGGTAAATAAAGAATTTGATCAGGTCAATTTTCTTCGTCTACTTGTAATGATGTCATATAGTAAACGAGAGTTAGTTATTTTCATGATTTCATTATTTAAAATATGATCGCACCATGTAACCTTTAAAGCACTTCTAGGACATTGGTAATAAAAACATCTACCATTTTATCTATCTAATCTGTTCGCTTTTACATTTTACTTTATTTATTTTATGTTTGCTGCTTTGAATGTTTGCACGAGAAACATTTTTAGCAGTGGACAGCGAAGCCAAACGTGGGCCCGCATTTTAGTGCTGGGAATGAAATTCGAACCTATGTACACCGAGGTCCGAATTTGAGCGCTGTACCGCTAGACCACCCCGGCACATATATTTTCGTACAAACGAAGTTCATGTCTGTGCTGATGGAAAACATAACCATATTTATTTGAGTCTATTAAAACTGACATTGTCTATTATTATTATTATTATTATTTAATATGTAATTAATACATTTTTACTTATTTAATTTAAATTAAATTAATTTTTTTTAACAATTAAGTTTTTTATTGCGCAATAAATTTATGGATAATATTAAAATAAATATTTATTTGAAAATATGTATCATTTCCAAGGGTATCAAATGATCATTTTTAATGGCATAATTTTTTTGCAACAAAAAATCGATTATAAGCAATGATGTTGTAGAAAAAATACTAACTTATGTAATGTGTAATGCAACTTGTTAACAAAAATGTGTAATTATTATTTTATGTATGATTGTTGTCGTTATATAGTCTACCGATAGTGACATAAGTAAATCCAATGTTGACTCATTATGATATTAAAATATATGTAGCACTTGTTACTTATCTTAGACATATCTAACGCTTATTAATAAGTACCTTAGATAATACATTACTAAATTATATAAATTTAATATTATTTGCAAAAACATTTTAAATATAATACACAATAACATTTTTAACAAAAAAACACAATACCACTATTATGAAAACTTAAAAACAAACATAGTTAATTGGTTTTTAAAAATAGTTTTATCTACTAAAATACATAAATATACAAAATAAAGGTAACAAACTTAATGTCAGTAATTTAAGTGATATCCACGCTTTTGTTCAACTTCTGCAAGCCGCTTGGGGTAGGAATCTACCAACGTACCAATATAGTCCTTCAAAATGCAATTTTTGTACATTATAATTAATTTTTACGTCAGTTTCCATGCAGTTTACCTCACGTTTTAAAATTTTAAAAAATTCTTTATATTAAGATACTTTTAAAATAAATTATTTATTACCTATTTAAAAATACAGTGCAACTTTGTAAATATATGTATAAGCAGTTATTTTATTTTAAAAATTATTATTTTTACAAATAAAAGGAATATAAAGTTAAAATATATTTTTTAATAATTATTTTTGTAAATAAATTACATATTTTTATATTTAATAAATTTTAACTCGAGGAAGTTAAAGTTTAGGCATCGCATTACCAGCGTATGTATTATAAGGTTATATATTTATAGAAAAATGTAACGCATCAATCAAATATTTATAATGTGTAAAAAAATTTGGTATTTTAAAAATATACATCAATTTATTTTACAAACAAAAATATTTAAAAAAATTAACTGGAATGAAATACGTTGCCTGTGTAACAACATGTAAACCATTAAAATAATGGATAACTCAATGAACACGTACTTTGGTAGACAGTAGTTTATGCTTAACTATCTACATGTAACAGCGTACATTATTTCGTAAAGTTGGTTTTAACATACTAATACAAAGGAAGAGTCCTTCGTTAAAGTTACCGTTGATGCATCTCTTAATACATGACTCACAAAATAAAGGATATTAATAAAATATAATTAGAAAGTTTGATAAATTTTGTATCAAATCGTATTTAACAGTTAATATTATTATAAACAATTTTTATTACTGACAAACACTACGTTCAAAAAGAGTCAATTATTATCAACTAAATCTAACATTTTTTAGATTACCGTATTACTACTGTTATTATTATTATTATTATTATTTATTTATACCATTTATACCACTGCGTTGTATCACGTTGAAATCTACTACTCACAATGAATAACTTTATTAAGAATTTTATTTGCTAAAGGTATTTTTTGTTTCACATATTTTCGTCAGTCACAAATATGAGATTTCAGTATAGGGTATATTTTGTAAAAAGAGTGAGATTTGGCATTTAAGTTCAAGCTAATACAACTCACTATTATATACAATAAGTGACAATAGAGGTGCGAAAATGGAGGTACTGTAATACTTTGTATTATTATGCTCTAGTTACTTAGTTTAGATATATATAACTATTACTAATACATACCTTAGATAATATTTTAGCATTACACATCAAGTAACATTATTCGCAAAAAATAATTTTAATTATAATATATAACAACATCCATCTCTGCAATAAAGCATAATACCACCATTTGCTAATACTTAAATCAAAAACAACACAATTCGTTATAAAAAATAATATTATTGACTAAAATACATCAATATATAAAATAAATGTTACAGACTTATTATTTCAGTATTTCAAAACTTGTTTACATGTAGCACGTATTTTTAAAATAATATATTTTAAGTAAAAAAAAAGTATTTAATAAAATGTATTTTTTTATTATTTAATTTTATAAATTTATTAAAAATTAAAACAATTTAAATTTTTCAATTTTGAAGTTATTTAAGTTTGAATATTGCAGGCAGTTGTTTTTATTATAGTAAATTTAAAAAAAAATGTTTTTTACCAAACAACTTTCTTTAAATGTAAAAAATTTTTATTATTTTAAAAATACTAAATAATGTATTTAAAAGATAAAAATAAAATTTTTTATATAAATTCTTGACTAAATAGCTACCTATTGTAATATAACATTTCTAAAAAAACAAAACACCCCTTAAAACCCCATTGTTAACTATAAATCGAACCGTACTATATAGGCTATTAAACCTGGCAGTATGCAAGGACCTATGTGGTAAAGTCCTAGTGAAAGGTTCTCATCGCTAAAACCGGTAGCAACGTAGCAGCATTTGAGGACAGTAGACAATTAAAATTGATCAGATTCGCTATAAATAATAAATTTACAGGTCGAGGGTCATCCGTTCCGTAGCCAGTGGTTAAGGCACAGGTTCGGCACAAATAAGGCGTGGGTTCGAGTTCATGTGTGTATGTAAACTTGAAAGGCAAGGTGCTGCTGATGATTCCAAATAAGGATGAAACAGCTTGATATACAGTACTTACCCTACAGTTGACTTAAAACCAAGTACATTTATTGTTCAAGTTAATCTGACAAACAACTTTTAAATGTAAAAAAATTTTATTATTTTAAAAATACTAAATAATGTATTTAAAAGATAAAAATAAAATTTTTTATATGAATTCTTGACTAAATAGCTACGTATACGTACACATACACTTAGTTTCAATATCTGAATATGAACAGATTCAAGAATTTTTAACATACTGTACAAAAGCATCAACACCCTTTGAAGCAACCTTTTTCAAGTCCATTTGATGTTTAGTTTGGAGTAGTTGACGCAGCATGGAAGAAGAGCATAAGTGCTTGTTCCATTCAAACTTTTATTGAATTATAAATAAAATCTAAAATAAAAATTGAATTGAAAAATACTTTAAGCATTTTAGAATACAAACAGCAAATATAAGAAGACGTAAACTGTAAAATGAATTTATTTCGCATATTCCTATCAGTCACTTATATATAGAATGTTAGTATATATATATATATATATATATATATATATATATATATATAAATATATATATATATATATATATATATATATATATATATATATGTACTAACAATTTATATGTTTGTGACTGACGAGAATATACAAAATGAATACATCTCATCGGCTACGCCTTCCTGTATTTTTATTTGAAATTATAAATAGAACCCAATGCTTTAAATTCAAAATAGAATTTAGTTTTTCAACTTTTTTATAGATAATAGATTAACATAAAAATATTTTTATAAGCTTAGTTTCTCTGTCAGTTTTTTCTTAAAGTTAAGGCTGTTACCGATCTATTATTAAAACATATTTTAAAATATGACTGTTACACTTACATTACTTAGTTGATAAATATTGGTCATTTCTCCAAATATAATAAAAATGTGTGTTTTATGCTTTTTCTTTTTAACCTAACATTTATATTTCCATTTTACAACTATTAATAAAGCAAATTTTAATTTTTAATTAATTAATTTTTTCTACTTTGAATGTTACACGAGAAACGCATCTTTCATCAGTAGACATTTTAACAAAGCCGAAAGTGAGCCAGCATTTAGTACCTGAGGTGCGATTCGAATCTATGCTTACTCAGATCCAAGTCGAGCGCTGTACCGCTCAAAGATCCGGGCACACATATTTTATGCTGTTATAGTCTAGTGGTATAGTGCACAATTTAAACGTGGGCAAACATACTTTTCAGCACCATCGCCCGCACTAAATGCAGGCTTTTGTTAGATTTGACCAAATGTACACTAAGTCGAAAATGTTTGCTGTAAAACATTCAAAAACATAACCTATAAAATTATTTACAATTTATATAAGTTAAATGTTTTAAAGCACTGCTTAATGGGTTTTAATTAACGTTTAATGTAATGTTTAGTTACTTTTTTAAAATATTTTCTTTGTTTTTAATATTTGTAAGAAAATAATCAACATTCTATGCTTTCATATGACTAAGCTAACTAGTGAACAGTAACTTGTGTTTAAACGACTCTAGTAAATTAAGTGTTATATCGTTTTTAGAGATGAATTTTACGATTATATATATATATATATATATATATATATATATATATATATATATATATATATATAAATGAAATCCATAAATAACGTTATCTTAAATAATTATTAATAAGATCGTGTCCAATCTTTTATCAACAAATTCTAAAATAACCACAATTTTTAGTAAAAAATATAATATATTAAATAATTAATTAAAATTATAATTTATGTTTAAAATATGGATTTAGAAAGAAATAGTATTATCATCAGCATTATCATCATTATTATTGATACAGACTAAAATATTGAATACACAAAAATAAAATTATAAATAATTTACAAAAGCTATTTTTATTTACATTATTTTATCATATTTCAAAATTTAAAAATAACAACTTCCTTGTTAATTTAAAACAATTTATACAATAATTACAATTAATATATGCATTTTTCAATAAATACATTGAAAGAAAATTCTTTTTATTGCAAACGTTGAACATACCTTTGTTTTTCTAAATATTTATTATTATTTTTTCGACAATCTTGTTTTATTATTAACTTGGCATCAAACACTATTTATAATTTCTATTACGGGCTTTTAAATTCCTGCGTTACACTAAATTATCATGAATACATACCTAGCATATTTTTAATTGCTATTATTTTTTAATCTACTAAAATATATGTTTAGAAATTATATTTACAAATAGTTTATATATAATAATAATAAAATATAATAATAAAAAACTCTTTTACTTTAAAAATAAGATAACAATTACAGCAAAAAACAACAACAACAACAATAACGAAATTTCGTTGACATTTAAAATTCTGCAAATCGAAGATTGAACTTCCTTTCGGCTTTCACTCAACTTTGTCATTTGTATAACTCTGTCATCCAAATACGTGCGATCACTTCTTTGCCGTTGGCTGCCGGAATAGCGTCTTCTTGATTGTTTCCGTAGCAGTATAATTTTTTTTACAAAGGCCAAGTTGCTAACCTTGCGATCTCAAAGCCCTCCTTCTTTATTCAGACTTGAGACTGGCTAGATTAAATTATTTCTGATTCATATATTGGTATATAATGTTGCATTAGTATACTATTAACCGCAGTATGTTTTCCTCTCATGCAGATTTACTAAAATATCAATTACATTTTGAGTGTGTATTAGACCTTTCATTTTATGTTTGAACGTTGTTGTATTTTATAATTGTACCTATTTTGGTATGCTTAAAGCTACTTCTACTGAAGCATTTAAACCAATAACCATAATAATACTAATAATACTAATACTAATAATAATAGTAATAATAAGTATATATTTTATTTTTGGTGTAATCCATCATAAAATTCGTTACATTAAAACTGTTATTATTATTAAAATGAAATATTGCAAATAGAGTTTTTAAAGTTATAATTACAAAACATTTTATATTTAAAAGGAAATATTATTATAATTTCTCTAATTAATATATTGTACTTTTATCTGGTGTATACTTGTTTTTGTTAATAACATTAATTATATAATATATATGTATCTATAAGCTAAATGTACATTTAGTGAGACAATAAAGCATATTTTATTATTATTATTATTGTTATTATATTAAATAAATATTTCCAAAACTATGATAATAAAAGTTTAATCCGGGATTGAATAATGGCAAATCAGTTTAATTCCTTCTATTCTACAACATATTTTAAACTTTTAAAGTGCATTCTATATATAAAATACAAAAACCATTTTCCAATGTAACAAGTTTATAATTTAATTATTGTGTAAACAGAAGCACCTACTTAATATTCAATGACATGCAATTTTACATGTTTTCCAAAATTATAAATAGGCATACTAACAAATATTTTATTATTATTTATATGGAAAAAATAAATTATATAGTTAAATATTTGTGTTTATAAATTTAAAGCTCTTTTAAACAACAAAAAATTATTATTTTTAGTTTAAAGATAAATACAGTTTAAAATTAAGCGCTTCCTTTTGACAGAAATTGACGAACCGACCTTTTTCGGCTACATATAATAATTGGATAACTTCAGTGAGCGGAATTCCAGTGAAAGCTTTGTTATAATGCTGTGTACTTGATCCCTGCTGTTATAGGTCTACATGCCTGTTGGCATTTAGTCCAGGATGCTCCACGTAGAGGACGAACAGTCAGGAATATCATCATTATTCGCATTTAAGACTTTATGAGCATTTCTATGTGTACTTTGTATGTATATATTTATATGTATACTTTATTGCATCTTTTAAGTATATTGTTTTGCATTTATTATGAATATAAAACTCAAATTTATAATTATTCACACTCTGGTGTTTCCTCAAATGCGAATAAATCTTTTACTAAATATTTTTGTGGAGAGGAATAAAACAATGAGTCTAGTCTCATTTTTACAAAACCTCGTTCTTTGAATGTAGTAGTTGTTCGTGCCGGAGTAGTCTAGCGGTACAGCGGTCGATTTTGGGCATAAGTGGCCATGGGTTCGAATCCCAACGTCGGCACTAAAATGCAGGCTTTGCTAAAATGTTCACTGATAAAAAATGTTTTTCGTAAAACATTCAAAATAATAGACATCAAAATAAAATCACAACTGCTGACGTACAAGAAATGAATAATTTATAGCTAAAATAAATTGGCATAATAACGTTTATTCTAAAACATATTTAAAAAATTTTTAAATGCATCGTATACATAAAATGCAAAAAAAACATTTTTCCAATATAACCAGTTTATAATTTAATCCTTTTTTGTAATCAAAAGCACCTACTTAATATTCAATAACAAGCAATTGAAAATGCTTTCCAAAGTATTTTTATAAGCATTTACATGTTAATAAATATTTTATTTATTTATAAATGAAAATTATAATTTAAATGTAAATATTTATTTTTATAAATTGGAAAAAAAATTTATTAACAAGAATTTATTACTTTTATTTGTAAATATATTAAAGTAAATATATTTTAAAAATCAATGCAGTTTAAAATAAATAAAACAAAATATAGAAAAATTAGAAACAGATTCTGTTTTAATTTTGGCATCTTTCTAAATTTGGCTTTTTTAAATAGATAATATTACAAAAACCGTACATATATATATATATATATATATATCATTATAATAAAGTTCCGGTATACGTATATATTTTCTTTATCTTTTCTATAATGTTCCTTACAATAAAGGTTAAATACAACATGGCCTGGGAAACCCAAGAATAGTAAATGTAAGAATGGTTTTTTATTTATTTAAAATTATTATTTTGTTTATTTAAGCATCTGGTTTTCTAAATATAATTTTACTTATTATACATACTCGTGAGAATAAAATTTTAAAATTAACAGTTGTTATTGAAATGTATTGTTTTTTGTTAAAAGGGTTAATATTGTAAAAAGCTATTATTCAAAAAAGTTTAAATGTTTTTTCTATTACTCGTACACCAGTTTAGTTAAAATCGTTTAGCTATTGATGAACCTTTGCATAATAATATGTGCATGTCTTGACAAAGACAGTCGTCACTTCCTTATTTTGTTAAGGTTGAATGTTTTCTATTTAATAGTATAGATGGAATATTGGCTATACTGAAAGGCTTTGAATAGCACACTATTAACAATGCGCCTTTCTTATAAAAATATACTGAATGTTATACAAAATAATTTAGTATGTGTATATACATTGACTTTCTTATTAATTAAAGGATTGCAATGTTAATTTATTGAAGTGCGTACATATATTATATTATATTATTTAAAAAAATTGTAAATAAGCAATTATTATTATTATTATTATTATTATTATTATTGCAAACTCTTTTGCCTTAAAATAAGCATCGGGAAACACTATAACAGTAATAGCAAAAACAACAACAAAGTTCCATAATTTAAAAAGAACATGGAACAACAAAAAGATTCCGTATGTGTTCGAACATTTTGCCAACATTTTAATTTAATTTCTCATGAGACATTCATTTTAACTAAATCTTTCCAACTGGTTCATAGCCAAGTCCTCTACCTTTTTTCTATTATCAATAATTTATTTTAAATCCGTTTCCAATGGTTTTTTAGACGATAAACGTACAATTTATTTAATCGAATATTTTGCTAATCAAAAATTGAACGTTTTTTCAGCTTTTATTTAATTCTGTCATTTGGGTCGTGCAGATTAGTCTCTTTATTTACAGGGGCCATAATGCCAATTTTGGGTCATTATTTATTCAGACCTAAGAATGGTTGTATTGGTTTATTTCTGATTTTGTGTGTGCTGAGTTAATAAGCAATTGTTTAAGTTATAATTTATATTAAACTTTACGTAAATATAAAAATATACTAATATATACGCAAAATTGTTATATTTCAACCCTAACTGGTTGTAATTTGATACAATAGCCAGAAACGCAATTTGTCACAGTTGCGATTTTGCTATTTTTCATTGAGTAAAAATGTTTTGTGTAAAATAAACAAAGCAACTAATGCAGAAGCAGATTAGTAGACGAATATATATATATATAAAGTTTAATAAGATTGAGTTTTAAATACATTCTATTACCTTCAACACGGGACTATTGTATGTAGGCTAACAATAATATATTTAAAAAAAATTTAATTGGCTTTAATCTTGTTTTAAAATATACCAAATGCATAAAACAAAATACGTCAACTGTTTGTTTTCTCTGGTTCAATCCGTAACATAAAACGTAAACTTTCAACTAAATAAAAGAGAGGCCCACATTTAAAGTCAACAGTTATTCTGAAACCAATGTTTATCTAGTTTTGAGTTCAACACTTCATTGTATTATCTACCCCCACTGCAGTTAGATCAGGGACGGTTTGTTTTATATTTTGTTAATTACAAGAATTATTACTATTATTATTATTATTTAAACACCTGATAAAAATCATTTTTAAAAACAAGTGAACATTTTGGCGAAGTCAAACAAAGGCTAGGTGGAAACTCTTAAATATTTGTTTATTCAAGTTTGAGTTTATCCCGGTATCCTTAAACTACCCTATTACAAACGGCTTATTGCTTAAATGTTTGACAATATCAATAATTCAACTTTATGTGTGTAAAACTTAAAAGTTATAAACTGTTGATAATTCCAAACGAGGATAAAACAGCTGTACATTGCTGCTAATTAACTGAAACTAAGTGAATATAAAATTTTTAATATTTTATTATTAAATAATCACTAAGAAATAAATATTTTTAGTAACAACCTCTTTAAAAATACTAAATGCTGTAAAAAGTGCAATTTTCGATAAAGTTTTTAGTTAAATTCTTGTAAATATGGCACTAATTACTAAGAGAATTGATTGTTATTGTATATATATAACAAAAGTTAGTAGCTGAGCCAGCTCCAAGTTTGCATAGCACTCGAATTCCTGTACGAAGAAGTTGTTAGATACGAATTAAATTTGGAACAATAAATGAAATCTATTGACTAAAAAATTGCTTTTTGTGACTACGCCAATAACTGGATAAGTTGCGATAAGGTTTAGGCATCCTGTGTGTGTATACTCGAATTTATTAAGTGAACGGAAGTCCAATAAAAACTCAATTATACTGCCGTGCACTCAGTCCCTGCTGTTATTAGTCTAGACGATTGTTGGCACTTAGTCGAGGATGTGCCACGTGCGGGAGGAAAAGGCATTTAGAACTTTATTAACATTACTCAATTATTCGGGATCATTAGCATCCCTATGTATACTTTATATGCATATATTTTATATGTATATTTTATTACATCTTATAAGTATATTGTTCCGCATTTAGTGTCAAAATGAGAGTCGAATTTATGATTATTCAGTAACAAATTTTGACGTAAAAATAAATTAGCAAAATTACGTTTATTGTAGAACATATTTTAAAATTTAAATTATGCATTGTATATATAAAATACCAAAGTGACTTTTTAATGTAAGAAGTTTATAATCTAATCTTTTTGTAAACATAATTTTAAATGTTTACTAAGGTTATAAATAAACAGTTATTTGCTAACAAATAAGTTTTTTATTTGTAAAAGAAAATATAAATTTTATATTTAAATATTTTTGTATAAATCAAAAGCTTTTTTTTAATAACAAAAAAATATTATTTTTATTTGTAAATATATTTTAAAAATAAATACAGCGTAAAATAAACAAAATCAAATATTTTTAAAAATAACATTTTTTAAATTTGGCTTATTCAAACAATTATTATTGTAAAAAGCACATAAAAATATTTATTTACATAAACAGGCCTATATATCTGTCTACAGTATTACTTCTTCATAGGGTTTATGTAACCACTTATAACTTTGTCGTATTCTGACTGTAATCAGTGTTGATCTAGAATTATCGGGTAACACAATCAAACAAGAAAATAGAAATGTTAATTTAATGGAACAATGAAAGTTGATGAGCCTTGTTCACGAATGTCAAAATATTTTTAAAAACAAAAAAATAATCAATAATGAATATTCTGAAGATTTTATCAATTTCTATTCAAAATTACTCACAGCTAAAAAAATGTTGGAAACGAAAGTAAGCCGGATATTATAAAACTATCTTTCAAAGGAGATGATGTAATAAACCTCCTAAAAATTAGGCTTAAAAGTGCGATAAAAAGGACATATTCATTAACCCATTTGAGAATGCTATGTACCACAACAGGTCTGCCTTTGCCCAACGTAAAAACAGCTAAAGCAATATTCTCCATCTCCCATAGTATCTACCAGTTCACTTGCAGTTGCTGTAACAAATATATTGGTCGAACAACTCGTCGCTTATCTGAACGGGCCAAAGAACACATTCCCCAAATGGATTTAAAAAGAGTACAACTCAACTGAACGTGTGTGCACTTCGTCAATATTACGTCACTTGGTTAAAAAAAACACCAAGTTAATTTTAATGATTGTTTTGAAGTGTTGATAACTTCTCAAACTGTTAATATGTTAAAAACACTTGAATCTGTGTACATTCACACATTAAAAACCATTTTGTGTGCACAAAAACAATTTGTAACTTCATTAAATTTAGCGTGGACTTAACATACATATGTTGCATATGTGTAGTTATTAATGTTAAGTTAATTACATTATATAATTTATGTATATATATACTGATTTTTATATGTTTGTGACTGAAGAGAATATACGAAATGAATTTATCTCACAGTTTATGTCTTCTATTATTTTTATTTAGAATATATAAAGGGAACCCAATGCCTTAAAAAACTTGAATTAAACTCGTTTTAATCCTTTCTAAATAAAATTAATTAAAATCTAATCCAAATATTTATTCAAAGTATTTAATTTAAATATTAATTTAAAGTTTAAATAATAAAACATTAATTAATTAATGCCAAAACATGCAAAGTTTAAAGTTAATTTTTTTAATTAATGTATTATTTTATTTCAAGTTACAAATATAAGACAAAATAATATGAAAAACAATTTTTATAGTGTAATATAGTAAACGTAGAAATAACTAATTGTTATTGTAATTAAGCACACAAGAAAATAGGTCGTGTATTATGAAGTTTTATAAATGTATGTGCTTGTATAGAATAAATTAATTTACTTGTATAAAAATAAACGCCTTATTTTAAAATGATTATTGAAACAAATTTCATTTACAAAAAAACGTGATCTGGAGGATGTACAAAAATATTTCTTTTTTGTGACAACCATTTAATATTATTATTATTATTATTATTATTACTATTCTTATTCTTCTTATTCTTCTTATTCTTATTTTTATTATTATTATTATTATTCCTATTATTATTATTGTTGTTGTAATTATTAACATTATTATTATTATTGTTATTATTACATTACTAGTATTATTACTAATATTATTAATATATTTACTATTAATATTATTATTATTATTATTGTTATTATTGTTATTATTATTATTGTTATTATTATTATTGTTGCTATTATTACATTACTATTACTATTACTATTATATATATATATATATATATATATATATATATATATATATAATTCTTACTATTATTATTATTATTATTACTATTATTATTATTTTTATTATACATATTATTATTATTATTATTATTATTATTGTTACATTACTATTGTTATTAATATATTTATTATTATCATTATTAGTAGTGTTATTATTAATATTATTATTATTATAAATACATTACTATTATTATTATTATTATTATTATTATTATTATTGTTATTATTATTATTATTATTGTTACTATTGCTAATATATTTTTTTGTTATTATTATTATTTTTATTATTGTTGATATTATTATTGTTATTGTTATTATTACATTACTATTATTATTACTATTATTATTAATATATTTGTTATTTTGATTGTTGCTTAAATGCTTTATAACAAACATTGAAGTAAGTGGACCAGTCTTCAATGCAGTTAATAACTGAAATTTATGTTTATCTAAGCAAAATTACCTTTTTAATTAACACAATACAAGTAGCTTGTTTTATACTGTTATATTTTTTATGAGAAACTTTATTAGCGTTTATACATAATTTATTTTTAATTGGGTCTTTCCAATTTCTTTTTTTGATTATTTTCAATTTTTTGTTGTCGTTTTTTTTGGACAATAAATTTAAAACTCTATTAAATAATGTTTTGGTTTAATTATAATAATACTATTAGATAAACAAAAACTGTTTTTATATAATCTTATTTTTCGAAATGTAATTACACCAACTAATCTTCGCGGTATTTTTAAAATATTAAATATAAAAATATATTATTGTATAAGTTTTGTCTGTTCACTTTAATGCTTTACTTTTATTGTTAGAAATCGTTTTTTAGACAGATAACAAATTATGAACAATGCAATAAAAACTGTTACAATTTTTCAACATTTGACTTTAACAAAGTTGGTTTTTAAATTTTTACTTATAATGTTTTTAAGTTATACATAACATTGACAAATTAAATATATAGTTTATACAATTGGAAAAATTGTTTGTAGTGGTTTGGTAAGTAGAATAATATTGGAATTAATTAATTGATATTAAATGCCAAATTATTTATAATTTATGTTGCAGTAACATTGGTTACAAGTAAACACAAGAACTGTAACAAAATACATGTGTAACTTACCCCTATAATACGTTCAAACACAGCTGTACAACAGTGTTCGTTTTAAACGAAAAGAACAAAACATTAGAATAACAAACGCGTACAATGTATATAGTTTAGTAATACGCAATAAAACGTAACCACTTTTCAATATATATAATGTTATATAATTGTATATATTTGTTCCACATGCAACGTATTTATGCTATAAATAGCATTATACCAAAACGGTTTTTATAATTCACCATCAATTTTCTAATGTATTTAATTATTTAACAAAATATGAATAATTTAGTATTTATGTATTGTTCTATACAACCATATATTATTTATTTTTAGTAACTTCAAATAACACTATAGTGATATTTTGTTATGCCACTTATTGTATTTGGAATTGAAATTTAAAATTAATCATTTTACAAAATTTTTAAAGTATTTTGAAAAAATTTAACAATTTTAAAAACAATATGTTTTAATGTAGAAATATTATATATATATATATATATATATCAACGTTTTTAGCAAAAATGTTTAAATTATAATTAATATTAAAAAACTAATTTGTTCTATTTTTACAGAGATACATATTGCGTATACACACACACACACACAATTTTAAATACCATAAATACAATTTTGTTCTACGAAACAAAATGAAAGTATTTTCACACATTTGAAGTCAATGTACGTCTAATGTTTGGGATAGAAAGAAAATACATTTTTGACACAAAGATTATAATATCAAGTTTTATTATAAGTACATTTCATTAGTTTAATCTGATTTTACATGCTTAAATGAAACATTTTTCAAAATTATTATTATATTTTTTTAAATTTATGCAAAAACTAAAAATAATTGCATATAAACATTCCGAATGTTATTTTTGTTATTTTTGCTACTTTGAATGATTTACGGCAAAACGCACAATTTTTAGCAGTTAACATTTTTGCAAGGTCCGCATTTATTGCCGGTAGTCCAAATCAAGCGCTGTATTTAATTGTTTGAATATATGTTGATAAACATAGAAAGCATACAAATTCCCCAATAATGGTCCGCATTTTATACAGATAGTAGAATACAACTTTACCAAGAAACAAAGTTAAGCTCTTAATAAATGATTTCATCAGATATTTAATAAAATATATAAAAAAACACGTCATTTTTACTATTTTAAATGTTTTACAATAAACATTCTTAGCAGTAGATATTTTAGTGAAATCGAATGTAGGCCTGTATTTAATGTTGGTGGTACGAATTGAACTCATTCTTACCCAGGTTACAATCAAGGTATGTACCGTTAGTAGATTATGTAGAAATTGAAAGTTACTTTTTATCTGCACATTTAATAGTATTTATTTTTTATAAATGCACTACAATCCTTTAAAAAATTAGTGTTAAAATAGTTAAATATATTTAATTTAAATTAATATATTGTCTCCAATTGTTTATTTGTAAAAGTAAATTATTAAGAATTTAAAATAATGTAAAGTACTTAATAGTTGCTTTATATTTACCTAGCAATATTTATTTTACAATGTCTAGTTGGCTGAAAAGCATAATTAGTTGAAGTTACATAATTTTTTTATAATTGGTCTTATATTAATTTGTGTTTTTCATTTCATTAAAAATAAACAACGTTTAATAGTTAAAATTTATACATTCAAATTTAATCTAATTGTAAGGTCATAATATGAAATAAAAATAAAAATTAATTGCATGAAAATGTGTTCAAAAAATAATTTATCATGTTTTTCTTACTAATCTAAAAAAAATAATTATTATATTTGACCCTAAGCATCCGTTTAAATATGTTTTCCATCTTAATTACAATGAACATCATGTTATAAAAATTTATAAATATTGGATTTTCGTCTAACCAACCAGCAGAATTATATAGAGTAAGTCATATAACAATTTATTGTGTTTTGAATAGATAAAAATTCACAAAACTATGGTAATGTTAACAGTAAAAAATGTACAACTAAGATCAACAATTGAAAAATCGTTGTGAAATTAAAAATAAGTTACAACAAACCCATTTCTAATATTGCAAAAATTAATTATTTTTTTAGTTGTTTGACCGTAATAAACTGTGCAAAAGAATTTGGTTTAACATATGAATCACAAAAGTTAAACCATTTATTAATAAGAAGCAAAATAAATGTAGATTTATCTTCTGTAGTAAGTGCATAAAATATTTCGGCCATTTCTAGATAGTTGTAAGCCTCTTAACATTTATTGGCCATGTATCTCTAACACATAAGAGAAAGATGATTAAAATGGATTGGCCATGTTTTACGTAGATTGCCCACTCATCCAGCCAGAATAGCTATGGAAGCCCATCCATTATCCGGATGGAAAAGAAGGCCAGGCGGCCAACAGAAAATTTGGACGGACACTGTAGCATGCGAACTCAGTCCTTTTATTTATGCTAAGCCCCTTCGTCTAAATAAATTATTTAAATGGGCGTCCGTTTGTTTACCCTATGCAGCCAACAGAGATCATTGGAGGGGTGTAACTCGGCATTCATTCATCTTCATTTTGGTTGGTGACGTAGTCACCTCTTCATTATTTCTCATATTTATACGGCATATAAACGATTGGTTTTAATGGTTTGACAAGCGTAGACGAACATGGAAGAATAACAAAGTTTCTTGGCTGGTAGACGGCATCCTTGTGACGTCGCCACTGTTCGCAAAGATTGATGAGGCCGCCTGATTTTTCGTCAGGGTTATCTCCCTTAGCCCAATGGCTACATATGGTATACGTATACCTTTAGATACCTTTTAAGTATCCTGGGTGTATGTTCGCACCCACCCGCCGTAGCGAAAGCCCAGTTATACCGCTGTGCACTCGGACCCTGCTGTTATTAGTCTAGATGCCTGTTGGCACCTAGTCCAGGATGCACCACGTGGAGGACTAACAGTCAGGAATATCACCATCATTGGAAATTGAGACTTTATAAGCATTACTCAAATCCTTAGATCATTAGCATCCCAACTCGGCATGTAATTAACATTTAATGTCAGCACACCTCAAGTGTCGTTCATTAAGTACAAAAGTGGATGTTTTTGCAGACGTTTTGGAATTTGGACTACCCTGGGCAATAATAGCCGATAATGATGATAAGGATAGGAAATGGATTAAACGACGATTGTGTTATTGGCGCTCTGTCTATTTTGCTAATGAAACAATAATTTTGGACAAACTATTTGCGTACAAGAACAAAGTATTGTAGAGATTGAATTTAAAAAATGACTTCTGGTTAGTGAAAAGTTGCATGTCCAATACTATTTAAAGAAAAGGGAATTTTAAAATTAAAAATTGATAATAATGTTGTACGTGAATGAAAAGAACAAATAAATTGCCGGGTACACAAAGATATATAGCCAGATAGAGATCGGTTTGAGTTTTAAAACTGACGCTAAATGTGACTCTTATTATTGTTATTTATTATTATTACAAAACCCTTTTGCTTAAAAAAATAAGACAACAATTACAGCAAAAATTAACATCAAAGTCTCGTAATTCAAAGAGAACATGAGACAACAAAATGTTTCCACGTATTTGAACATTCTGCCAAACGTTTTGCTTGTGCCCATGAAACATTCATTTCAATATCATCTGCAAAATCCAAATCCGTTAATCTGCCTTGGTTCCATTTGATACCATAAGACAAATTATTCATGGATTGAGTTATAATAAAATCAATTACCAGAAGAAACAAAAATGGTGACAAAATACATCTTTGACGTACTCCCGTGACAATTTCGAAGATAGCAGTATGACCACTTTTTGTTCGAACACAGCAACTTGAATTTTGGTATAGCGAACGCATAATATTCACATACTTTAACGGTATTCCGTAAAACTTAACAATTTTCCACAAAGATTCTCGATGAACACTGTCAAAAGCTTTCATAAAATTAATAAAATTGATTGTTAGTGATTGCTGAAATTCTTGACTTTGTTCAATAATGTTACGAATAGTGAGTATTTGTTGAATACAGCTTCTTCCTTTCCGAAAACCTGCTTGTTGTTCTCGAAGGTGTTTATCTACCGCATTACTTAAACGATTTAAAATTACTTTGACTCTTAGTTTAACTAAATATTCAATTTATTAATTAATTAAAAAATTGTCTTGTTTTATAGAACATGTTCTATATAATTTCCATTTAAACTTTGAGCATTAAATACTTTGCCTATCAGAGATAGGCTTTTTCAACGTTTACATTCAACTTTGTAATAGTAATTGTGCACTTTTTACTTATTTGTTGCACTTTTCAGGAATTGGAATTTGGTGTTGCTTTTTCAAACAATATTTAATTTTAAGCTTTGCTCTTATCCCTGTGTTAATCCAACTTTTTTGTACAACATTGAGACAATGAATAACAAACAATGTGGTTTTAGGCAAGAATGAAAAATATTTATGCTTACAAGACATTTTTTTCTAAATTATAGTAATAATTGTGGATTGTTTTTCTACATAATGTATAGTTACTAATTAAAGTTTTGTTAACTCTTATTTTATTTGTTAAGGAGTACACTGTCATTGTGGGATTATCGAATGCAATAGTTGTTAATTGGGGGATACTTAATCTTCAATTGTTTACCCACATAGATTATAATAGCAGAAAGCAAAGAAAATAAGATCAGTGTTGATTTGGTCGCGTTAAAACATCCTTGATTCAATTTAATTATACAGACTACAGTATTTGAACAAACAACTGTCAAATGACAAAATTGTGATGCTTGTTTATTTAAAGAAAAAATCGATCATTATAATAATAAATAGTGCTTAATTAAATGGTTATAACTAAAAAACGTTTGTTCATGATAAAGTATCATTAATCAAACTTGTAACAGCATAAATAAAACTGACCTTTCAATATTAATAACAAAAGCTTTTAAAAAAATTAATGAGTTAAAATTTTTGGTTTTTAATAACAAAAAATATTTTTCTACTCTCTACAGCTATTAAATTAATATATAATGGTTTGTTTTAACACTGTTTCATGTTAAAAATAATAATTACCCCAGTTTGAAAATGGTGAACCAAAAATAGTTAACCATTATTTCACGTTATTAATTTTGGGTGTGTTACGTTGAAACAAAAGACAACTATTAATTATAATTATTAAAAACGGTACAATTGTTGTGTATTTTATATTTTTATGGAAAATGTGTCTAAAATACACGAAAAATTATTTTATATGTAATTATGATAATTTTTTACATTTACAGTTCAAAATATCTGAAAGTGACATTTTAAAAATATTATTTAAAGTAAACACATATGGAAACGTTATGGATAGTGCAATTGACATACATGTTTAGTTTTATTTTATTTTTTTATTAGTATTACAATAAGCTTTAATATCTCACTAAAAATACATTCATCGCCATTCACCATCAATAAAAAAATAACACAATTTTAAAAATTTAGTATTACAATTAATTAAATTGAATGTCATTTGCTAATGAATATAAATATAGTCAATATAGTAAACATGCGATTTAAAAAAAAAAATTACTATACTTTTAATGAAGCATCATAGAGCACCGTTACATTATGCTGTAGAATGTCCAAACTGGTTTAAATAAATGCGTGGGTGCAATGATTCCTATTTTGATAGGTTTGTTAGAAGTTCAATTTTGTTTAATTCTCTATTGGTTAATATTCTCGATAAGCATGGCAGACATAAGTTTTTGTATTGATTCGTTTTGGCTCTCTTGTGCAGGTAAATTCTCCTTCTTTTTCCAGAAGCTTTAGATTTGTTTAAAGCTGTATGGAGTGGGTGAGTGTTATTACCTTCAATCTTTGATACTAATTGTATACAGGATTTAAAATGTTTATTAACAATATTATTCAATAAGATAAAATATTTGATTCCTGTAATTTGTAATACCAAAATTCTGCATCTTTTTAAAACAACATAATCTTATTGTAATAAACCAAGAAAAATTACAGGTGATAAATATAATATTAAAAGATAAAAACAAGATGTAATATAATTGTCAACATTTAGTTATTTTAATCTTCTTAATTGTAGCATAAGGATTTGGGTTTTATAATTATATGCTTTACATGATCACACCAGGTAATTTGCTGTTTATGTTTACCTCATTTTTTAGCAGTAGACATTTTAGCAAAGCAGAACGTCAGCCCGCATTTAGTTGAGGTAATGGGATACAAATCCATGCTTTAATACATCAATAGAAGTAGATCCAGTACATACAAATATACACACACGCCTAACATATGATTAGTTCCATAAAATAAAACAAAAGGAAAAGGTTATCACCACCATTGAATTTGATTAGCCAGGATTTCTTAATCAATGCAAAACGGCTGTTGACATAAATTTTCGCATTGATAAGTCAACGCAAATTATCAATTTTATCAACAATAGATTGTCCATTGAAAGATGGCATAAGTGTCAGTAACATATTTTCTGGTAAATTTGATTTTAAAGCACGTTGAAATAAACTACGGTAATATATTGTGAAAACTATCAACTTTTTATTTATTTTTACTACTGTGAATGGGAAGCACCTTTGAGTAGTAGATATTTTAGCGAAGCCGAACGTGGGCCCGCATATGCTAGTACAGCACATTGAACAATCAATTCAAATCATTTTTTCAGTGTATCAAACGTAGAAAAATTACCAGGTTTCTTGTCCCATATTTAATATCCCATTGGCAACACCGCTGTTTACCAAAATCGATGAGATCGCCTGAGTTATCTCTCTCAATTCAATGACTACACATAGTATACATATATGTAAAGATACCTTTCAAGTATTCTGAGTATATGCCAAGAGAGAAAACCAGTTATACCGCTAATACATCATAGTTTGAATCCACGATGGAAATTGAAAGTTTATGAGCGTTACTCACATTAATTTTATCAACAATGGATCTTGCACTAAATGATGGTGCTAGTGTCAGTGACATGTTTTTTTGTAATTCTGATTTTAAAGCACGTTGAAATCAACAATGTTGTTTCTTAAATACTTTTTTTTTAAATGCACTAAGTATAAAAACAAAAATTTAACCATTATATTTTAATAAATTCTCATTATTTATTACACAAAAAAAAATTAATTAAATACATATAAATTAAAATATATGTTTATATAATTTTAAAATATATATTATTATTGGAGTAGCGCAGCTACTTAAAGGCTCGCATAATGACTAGAATTATTTTATTTTTAAATATTTTTATTTTTTATGTTTATTATTTTAAATGTTTTATAAGAAACATCTTTCAGCAGCGGACATTTTAGCGAAGCCGAACGTGGACCCGGTGGTAGGATTCGAAGCCATTGAAGTTATTTGCAGTTAAAAAAACAACATTAGTACGGCATTTACTTCAACAAAATTACTTTAATAAAAATTAGTCTAAAATATTAGTTACTAATTGAAATACTAGATTTAAAACAAAATAAATAAATTTTTAATATTTTTTCACTTTATCCAACCTTCGTATTATTTTATTTACTTAATAGTAATAATAATAATAATAATAAAAATAAGCATTCAAGTGAAATAATGGGGTTAAAATATTAAGTATTGTTTACTAACAACAAGGTAATTATATTTAATTATATGTTAAAAGGTTAACGAAATTTTCTCAATACATACAACAACAATTTACAAAACAATGTTTAAATATTCAAATGTTTTGATAGGTAAAATTGTTGTGGTACAATTGTCCAACGCTAAACTCCAACGTAGACGAATACCGGTTTCGACACTGTGTGTCGGCCCATTTTCTCAAAATGGTTATTGTAAAGTATTCAAGCAATAATTGTTAGAAAAATGCAAACGTATTATTTATTTACTAAAGCAATTATAACATATAAAATAATGAATTATATGGTAAATTACAGTAAATTATTTAGCGAACGTATTTCGATTTGTGCATAACTATTTTAGGTGTAAATAGTATACAGTTGTAACAATGTTGTATATATGATGTATTGCCGCACAATGTTTTATTGAAGTATTCCAATTATTAATAAATCAAAGTTGATATTAATAAATGACAATCTTACTTTATATATTAAATTTAAAAATGTATAAATTCTGTATAAAATCTTACATTTTGTGAATTATATAAATATTGAATGTGAGATATACAGTAAGTTATTATTAATTCATCAATGCATTTTATAATAATATCGTTCAAACGTTAATTATTTTTTTTAAAGTAGACTGTTAACGTCACTAAAAGGAAATGCATGTCTAGACATGAGTTACTGAAAAAATGTTGTTTGCAATACATTTAAACGACATGTTAAAAAACAGAAAAACCACTTTACACAAATGAATTAGAAAACTCACAACAATCCACGTATTTTGTAATTATTTAAAAAATAATTAAGGTGTGAAATTAAATATAAACACGAACTTTTCAGTTTCTTTTCTAACAAAAATATTTATTCAAAGCAGAAAATTGTGGAAAAAAATCAAATTATAGAATAAAACAAAAACATATGTAATTAGTGGTTTCGAAAAAGTAATTTGTTTTTTACTTTGTAATTTGAGTGTAGATTGTCGAACAGAAATGATTCAATCTAGCCAGTCCCTAGCCTAGATAAAAGAGGAGGGTTTGAGCCCGTTAGCAATCTGGCCTTTGTAAAAATTTATACTGCTACAGAAACAATACAAGAGGAAGCCATTCCGGCAAACAACACCACGTATCTGGATGACAAAATTACACAAATGACAGGATTGAGTGAAAACCTAAAGAATGCGCATTTTTGATTTACAGAATCTTCAATGCCAACAAGACTTCGTTATTGTTTTTACTTTTTTTTTTGTAATTGTTGTCTAGTTACCCCATGCTTATTTTTAAAGTAAAAGTATTTTATACAATACATATAATAATAACACTATTAATATTACAAAACCTGTTTACTTTAGAAAGAAGCATGGAAGAACCTAATAAATATAACATTAAAAATAACAACAAAGTGTCATAATTTTACAATAAACACGAAGTAACAAAATGATTCTACGTGTTGGAACATTTTGACAACAATTTTGTTTAAATCCGTTTCAATTCGATCTTTTTGAATAATTTTTGGCAAAAATTTTCTGTGGTCTACCATCCTTTCTTTTGTTATTATCAACTGTCCATTTCAAAACCATTCTTCATAATTTTTATTTAATTATTTATTTATTTTATGATTGCTACTTTCAATGTTTTGTAAAAAAACATTTTCTAGCAGTAGACATTTTAGCAAAGCCGAACATAAGCCGGCATTTTAGTACCGGTGGTGGGATTCAAACCCATGCCTACTCAGGTCCAAATCGAGTGCTGTATCGCTAGATCAACCCGGAACTATAATGGGCTAATTTTCGAGGTAATGCAATACGAGGCCGATTTATGGACGGGATTGACCAAGCTCACAGCACCCGTCCGATTGGAAAAAATACAGGTAATTTCAATGATCTCAATTTAGAGACTGTTGCAAAAATTGCACTGCAAAGAGCAGATACTACACATGATCTTATCTCAGAAAACTGATAAGCGGCAGTAAACGTAAAATATGGCCAAGTCTATTACTTCATGTAATCAAAGATTAAGTTTTTTCCTCGATTTTTATTCAACCTTGTCATCTGTCATCACTTCTTTGCCGTTGTTTGCCGGAATAACGTTTTTTCATTGTTTGTGTAAATTAGTTCACAGAAGCCAGGTTTGTAAACTGATGTTTAAACCCGCATCCTTTATTCAGACTTTAAACTGACTAAATTGGTTCGTTTATTATTTTCTCTAGGTAGAGTTAGTAGAATATATATATATATATATATATATATATATTAATAATCCGATAAATTGTTGCCAATTTTTTGAGTGAAAATCCTTTATTTTTTAATTCTTTAATGGCATGATATTTATTTTCAGTAAGATGAAAACATTTTTAATCACTATTGTCCATTTCACAAACAATGCAATCAAAAAGCAAAATTAGCGGATAAGCGGAATCTCAAAGTTAAACGTAAACAATAAATTAGTCTATTTGTTTTTAAATTTTTATTTTAATTTATTTTAATTATTTTAATTATTTTTTATATAGATTAGAATAATTAAATGTTTATTTTAATAATTGCTATAACATCACAATTAGGGCAGATTTGAATGTGCGTTTAACATCAATTTTAAGGATTAGTTATTGTTCATTTTAATGAAATTAAGCACACAAAATAATAATATGCTAATTGTATTAAACATTATGTAACTTCAACTTATTATTCATGTTTATATAGAAATAGCTTTTAAATTATGCTATTTTGGCCAACTCAGCTTTTTTAAATAAATATTTCTAAGTATATATATATATATATATATATTATTTTAAATTCTCAATATTTATTTTTACAAAAAAAACAATTGAATATAACAAATTAATTTAGATTTTATACTCTTGTAATTTTTTGAGTTGATTTTTGAAATTGTTTTTTTTTCAATATTTTTAAAGTAGTTTGAACAATGAGCTGCGCTATATAAAAATGTTTTTCAAACATTTTTCTTCTATTTTTTAAACATTTCTTTAGTGTTTAATAAAGGAAACATTTTTAGCAATAGGCTAATTGAAGACATACATTCAGCAATAGTAGGGTAACTTGAAATTGTGCGTACCTAGCTATCAAATAATACTTTAGCCTCTTATCCACTAAAATATTAAATAAATTGAATAGACTTTTAAAAAGAGAAGCAAACGCTTTTAAATTTGTATAAAAATATAACTATTTAAGTTGAAATAAAGAAAATAATAACAAAAGTAGACAATTTTAAAAATTAAAAAATTGTTGGTAAATTTTTAATTATAATAAAAAAGTTTTTATAACTCCATTATTTCACAAAAACAATATAGAATGTCAAATAAAATTTAAATTATATATATATATATATATATATATATATATATATATATATATATATATATAATTATTAAAATTAAATTAATTTTCAATAATGAATACAAATTAATTTAATTATTTTTGTATAATTAATCAGATTGGGACAACTTAACATTTTTCGATTTAATTCGGTTTCCAGTTGCAAAAGGAAATCTCTTATACATAAATATCAATTAACATTTTAGCTACATATTTTAAAAAATTATTATCATTATTATTATTATTATTATTATTATTATTTTTACTGATTATATTTACTATAAAAATATATTTACTTGATCGGTTTTAACTATTCATAACTCCACCTAGTTTGGATCAGAAGTGATTCAATTTAGCCAGTCTCAAGCCTAGACGAAGAAGGAGGGTTTGAGCGCGCAAGGTTAGCAACATGCTACGAAAACCATCAAGAGGACGCCATTCCGGTAAACAACGGCAGAAAAGTGATCACATGTATCTGGATAACAGGGTTGAAGGAAAGCCAAAAGGAGGTTTAATTTTCGATTTGCAGAATCTTCAATGCCAAAAACTTAACCAGTGTTGGAACATGGAATGTGCGCACATTTTTTAGTACTTGACAGTTAGAACAAGTTCTTTAAGAAATAAAAAAATGGAACTTGGATAGCTCACTAAGCTGAAACTTCGGCTTTACACCAGATGGAACGTGGGTTCAAATTTGTGTAAAATTTAAAAAATATACGCTAATGATTGTTTAAAACAGGGATGAAACTGATGTACAATGTGTCTAGTTAACTCAAAATAAGCGTATTTAGTATTCCGTAAATTTGTCAATTCCAATAAAGCAACATTGACACTTTAAATTGAGGCAAGTAAATTTAGAGGGATAAAGTATATTTTTTAACACATGCCAATAAATGAATTATTTATGTAAATAAATTATTTTTTTACATTTTAACAGGAATGTTTTTAAAAATAAATTAATGTTAATTGTTAGACCAGATCTGTTTGTTGTTTAGATAAATTACGAAATGGTTGAAATAATTATTAAATTTTGTTTAATAATTTAAAAATATAAGTGTTTTTTTAATTAAAATGTTTTATTTATAATTTGTTACATTAAAAATGCGTAGTTTTTAAAGTATTTTATTGTTGACTGTATAATTTAATTACAATTTTAAATAGTAAACATTTAAATTAGGTTATTAACCAACACAGTATAAGATTGCTAACATGTTGATTTTAGTTTTGGTAAAAAAATAATAAATACATGTGACTTGGTATTCAACAAATTACAGTTATTTATACAAAAATTAAATACATTAACGTAAATATTCTCGTGGGAAATATTTAAAGCATTTGCTAATATTACATTTCATTAATAAATAATATATAAATAATAATTGTTCTAAGTTTTTGTTAATTGAAAAATGGTTTATAAAAATATTAAATGTTTATAAAAAGTATTGCCCAAACATATTTTTATACAATATTTATTTTTCAATGTTTTGGGAAAAAATGTTGTCAATTTGCAATGTTAAAGTAGGGTGTGTAATTATTGGCTTGACTTTAGTCCATATTTGCCTACTTGTGTACTCAGTGCTTAAGCTGTCTCTACTATTCTCAATAATATAGTTAATGTGGTGAATGGATAACATTTTCCATTGCACTACAAAAGCTGAATGCGGATTCTCTTTTAATTATTCCAAATATTTTTTAAAAATAGTATGTTATTTATTTATTACTATATTAAGCTTTACTATCTCTCTAGAAATACATTCAGCGTTAAATAGATTTTTACCGTCAATAAAAATAAATAAGTAAATAACAACAAAATTTTAAAACATTAGTAGTACAAATAGTGGGAACAAAATAAAATAGAATGTCATATGTCACTATGCTTTATTACTTCCGTATATGAATATTCAATATTAACATTTATTTTAATTATTTTTTAGCTAACGTCACCTGGAAAAGACCAGAAATCAATCAATCAAGTTAGTCAGAAGTCTTGATAAAGAAAGAGTGTTTAAGCTAAAAATCAACAACCTAGCGTATGTATAACATTTACATAGCTACAAAAAAAATAAAAAAGACGTCATTTTGGCAAACAACGGCAAAGTAATGATGGCACAACCCAGGTAACCGGATTGAGTAAAAACCAAAAATATGCTCAATCTTCAATTGGACAAAAACATTTATCTGGAATTGTTGATAACAAAGGAAAGGTTGGAGAAGATTACAAGAAATGTGGCTAAAATCCTTTTTTGGGGAAGGTCCAATTAAAAACAATAGGTCATAAAATTAAACAAAAATGTTGACAAATGTTTGAACAGACATGGAATCATTTTGTTGTTCTACGTTTTTTTTGTAAAGTAAAAGGGTTTTGTAATAATGATATAATAATAATAGTAATAATAATACTCTAATTAATTATTGTTTTTATTATTCTACTTGAATTGGAACTTAGGTAGAGATATCTTGTTATAGGCTACTGTTTGGAAACAGCTAAATGTTTCATTCATTAATTAACTTATTTATATTGCAGTTAAACTAAAATAGAAACATTTAAAATGCTTTAATAATAATTTCCTTTAATTGTATTTTTCTAAACTGTTCTACTATATATTAAACTTTTCAATAAATTGTTGAACTATTTTTAAACACATTTTTTTGTTTACAGTAAAAATTACACCAACAGTTGATATTGTACAGATAACTGTGTAAATAAATACATTAATCATGTTGATCATAGTAAAAAAAATACCATTAAACGTATTTCACTTGTAAATGATATTATCTTTGTGTAAAGTTTAATTAATTAATTAATTAATTAACGCTAAAAATAGTCAATTATAGATTTTTATTTTAAAGACAATGACAAACAAATGGTATTATAGCAATTTACGGTAAATTAGAAAAAAATATTCGTAATAAACCAAATGAGAAGGATTTGGCCGTAAGTGTAGCAACGTTGCCCTTGCATAAAATTTATATTACCAGGGAAACAAGAAAAGGGTGTCATTGCGACAGATAAAGATGTGATAACGTTCCCCCCGCTAAAAAAGTTGAGTAAGAGCCAAATGTAAGGTCAATTTGCAATTTGCCAACTTTACGTTTACCACCCTATAAAGCAGCAAGAACAGTTTTGGAATAGACAATTGATAATGGTCGAGGAAGGCATACTAAGTAATGATAGACAACTTGACTAAAAGCCATCTTGAAAGATTTGATTAAAATGAATGTCTTATGGGTGATCAAACAAAAAAAATATTTGTACGCATGGAATTATTTTGTTGTCCCATGCACTTTTTCAATTATAGGATTTTGTTGTTGTTTATGCTGTTATTCTAAGCATGTTAATTGATACTTATTTTTAAAGCAAAGGATATTATTAAAAAGATAATTTAAGCAATCAGAACCAATAATAAAATGGAAATAGTTAGTTTAAAAATAGCATTCTAAAATAATTTCTTTATATTTGAATTGGGATAAAAGTTATTTTTAGAAACCATAATTCATTTATTTGACGTTAAAAGTTACATAATAATAAAAATAATAAATTCTATTTATTTGTTTATATATATATATATAATTTTAAATAATAGAAATAAATAAGATAGTATCTTTAAAAAATATATTATTATTTATGTTATTATTATTATTATTGTTATTATTATTATTATTACTATTATTATTATTATTATTATTATTATTATTATTATTATTATTATTATTATTATTATTACTAATAGTAGTAGCAAGTAGTATTTGCTTTTATTAATATTGTGGGAAACATTATACGCTTGGAAATAAACCTACTTACAATTAACGGCCAGTTTATTATTACCCCCATACGTTTATGTAATTTATATAATTTTCTTAAAATCTATGTTAAATTAAATTGTTGGATGTAAATGGCTAAATACACGCTTATAACTGATGATAGTACACGTAAATAAATTCATCTAACTTTTTGCTTTTTCTAACATTAATAAGCCAAAAGTTTGTTCTATCTGTTACTAATAATAATAATCCTGATTTATTTTATATCAATTTAATGCATTTTTTTAATTCATTAACAGAAATCAGGAACTGTGTGCACAATGATTTAACTGGCCACGTTTATTGGGCATATACATAAACAAAAACTTTTAAACGTATATAAATAGTATTTATAGTATATTTAGTAGAAGAGTCACCTCTTTATAAGTTCCAAATGTATATAGCATTTCCAATAATGCCCTGTTTGTAATATACATTAGTGTTATCCTATAATACAAGCCTAATCAAAATAATGTAAAAATTGTGTTTTAAGTAACATTGATCGATAATGGTTTCTAATTACTTTTCCAATTAGAATTACAATATGTCAAATTGACTTGGAACTTGTACTTGTGTCCAGTACAGAATAATGCCTTCGTCGCGGCAGACGATTATCATATTGGAGGTATTTTTCAAATATGGGAAATGTTACAATATTGTTAACTAGTTGTTCAATACATAGGATGGAAATATGTGTTGGGTCATATTTACCCAAAACATTGTCTTTTACATTTTCCAAGTTTAACAATTTCTAAACCAATAAAACAATATAAATCATATTAAAATGAAACATTTTTTTCAGGTTTTCGAATTTCATCTTGAAAACGAAGTAACAATATAAATTTTAATTATTTTAAAGCGTTATATATATATATATATAATATTTAAAACAACATGTTTACTAAATAATAATTGAATTAATATAAAACCAGAAACAACCGAATTCATTGTACGCTACTTCAACCTTTGTAAACTAATTTTTAAAATATAGATAACATTATTATTTTTAAATTGTAAAATAATAAATTATTTTTTCAAAGTATTTCAAGTAATTATGTTGGTAAACTCAACATCAGTTTAAACAGTTGAGGTAATTCGAATATTATAATACAATGTGATCTAGAAGTATAGCGGCATAAGTTCGAATGCCACTACTGGCCCACTAAATGCAGACCATTGTCTGGCTTCGCTAAAATGTCCCCACTGCTCTGTCAGCAGTCAGAACTTTCAAAGTTGTAAATATGATAGTACTTGTAAATAAAAATATATTATTTTTATAATAATTCTAATTTGTTTAGAAAATGAATGTAAAAAAGTAACTGATTTTCATTAAGTATATTTTAAAATGTATAAAATAATAAATTAGAGTCAAACTTATTTTGTTACAATATTTAGTTAAACAAAATATACTTTTTGGACATAAAACTTTAAAAACGTTATTTAAATGTTGTATCAAATTGGAAATGGGATTTTTTTTAAAAGCATCCAATGCAAATCTTTTGATTATTTTTAACTACAATTGGTTGGTTTCATATTTAAACGTTTATTGCTAATTAAATATGCATAATAAAGACATGTACATGGGATATAAAGTATATATATAAATATATTTATTTAACAAACATATTTTTTACGGAATAGCAGATGAATAAATACTAATAATTTGCATATTTAATTCACTAAATTAGAATATTTATTCAGTTCAAGGTAAATTTTTTTTTAGTTTTTTATATATAGTAAATAATTGTTTCGTCATTTTATTCATTATTTGTTTTTGTAAGGTAGAATCTATTTACATACTGGAAATGTAGTAATATTAACTGAATTAAATTTTATGTTGAATTTCTATTTTAAAACAAACATTTTATTAACAAAATAAGGACTATTAAATATTAATTAAAATTTTGTTATTAACACTTTAAACAAAATTATATATATATATATATATATATATATATATATATATATATATATTATATATAATATGTATTGCGAATCTTTACCAGTTTTGTTGTAATGAGCATGTAGTGAGTTAAGCAAATGTTTTCTATTTACCAAACAAAGTTTACTATATTTTGTTTAAATTGTTACTAATAGTTACTTAAAAATAGCTAATTATAGATTAATATTATTTTTTATTTTTGAATATAAATGCTTTACGAGATACATCTTTCAGCAGTGAACACTTGCGCAAAGCCGAACGTACATCCGCATTTGTTGTCGGTGATGGGAATCGATCCCCATGTCCACTTAGGTTCGAGTTGAACGTTGTCCTGTTAGACTACGCTGACACTTATTTAAAACATGTGAATGTGTAATTAATTTTTACGTAATAGTTAAAACATTAATCTATAGACTAACATTTTAGCCGGGGTGGTCTAGCGGTACGGCGCTCGAATTCGGACCTCGGTGGACATGGGTTCGAATCCCATCGCCGGCACCAAAATGCGGGCTCACGTTTGGTTTCGCTAATTGTCCACTGCTAAAAGATGTTTCTTGTGCAAACATTCAAAGTAGCAAGCATAAAAAAATAAAATAAATAAAATTCTCCTTATCCATTGCTGTTGTTACGACTGCTTAACAATAATCTTTTTTAACAATTCGACATTTAACCGAGTGAATTAAAGTTTGGCCGTATTTATTTATTAGTTTTGGAATTCACATTGATCTGTGCAACAATACGAGTTGAGAAATCCACTTGTCATTCCTACTTTGATATATTTTTAAGTTTTATTTACCATTATTATAGGATAATTTTTGTAATTTAAAAAAAAAGTTTATTACTTTGAATGTTTTTACGAGAAACATGCCTTTCAGCAGTGGACATTTTAGCGAAGCCAAACGCGTGAGCCCGCATTTTACTGAGCAGGTGGTGGGATTCGAACCCCGATGCCTACCGAAGTCCAAATTCGAGCGCTGTACCGCTAGACCACCCCGGCAATAATAAATAATAGTAAAATTTTGTAAAAAAAAATAGTTTTTAATAGAATTCACATAAGTAAATAAATGTTAGCTTCAATATTTAATATATACTTTATCTGAATTAATTTATATATTGTAACATATTTTATTTTATTTTTATTTTATGTTTGCTAATTTAAATTTTTTTACGAGAAATATGTATTTCAGCAGTGGACATTTTAGCGAAGCCAAACGCGTGGGTCCGCATTTTAGTGGACCGGTGGTGGGATTCGAACCCATGCCTACCGAAGTCCGAATTCGAGCGCTGTACCGCTAGACCACTCCGGTACTTATTTGTCCCTAAGCAAGTGACACCGGGTGGCAAAAAGTTCAAGTATTTGACTTTTGGTCAACGGTTTTTATCCCATGCAATAAATCACACAACCAAAATCGTGACGGTGTATTGTGTATTTAATGAACTTAAAAAGCAAAGAATTATAAGTGACTTTAAAATACTTTACATTGAAAGTACCTAAATTAACCTATATTATTATTGCAATATGACGATTATTAATTTTTATGATTTTTATTGCTACGTTGTGCAAAGCAAATCTTTTTATACAAGAAAACGATTAACAAAACCATATATAAGAAGTTTATAATTATTCTTACCCGGTTAAACGAGTAATCACACGTTAATTGCACATCACACAATTATAAATTTGACATTCTAGTCCAAATCATTTTAACTTTAGCAAAATATTGATAAACAATTTATATTTATAACAAGTTGAATCGTTTATAGTAATTTATATTAAACTAAAGTACATTTTTAAAAATGGTTCTGTTGTGGTTTTTTAATTAACTGTGGAACGGTAGACATTAGTTAATTAATTACATTTTTTTAACAAAAGTGTTGTCAATTATAACAACACACACACATACATACATACACAAACGAATTATGTAAACCTCATTGCCTGATTTAAATTAAGTTTTCTACTAAAGTAATCAATAATCAATTAATTTTTGTAAATTTAATATAATTTGAAAACAAATATTTGGTATTTGGACTTGTAATAGGCATGTAATAAATGTGTATGTCTGTGTAGTTACAAGAATTAAGTTAATTATATCATATTATTTTTATATATACTGATTCTTTATATGTTTGTAACTGAAGAGAAAATACGGAATGAACTCATTTTACAGTTGACGTTTTCTAATATTTTTCTTTGTAAATATTTGTTAATTGCTATATACTACTACTACTACTACTAATAATAATAATTATTATTATTATTATTATAGTATAATAAAAATATTATTATTATTATAACGTAATTATTTGGTTTTGTGTTATTTAATTACTTTTGAATTTCAGCAACAACTCATATTAATAATTATTATCAGTATTTAACAACGTTTTTATTGTTTCCTATAGGATTAATAGGCTACTCGATATAGCCACAATACAATAATATCTATTGGAATAACATATTTTTGTTTTTCAGTCCTCAATTGTTGTACAACTTCACACTTATCGATACATTTTTATTACAATTATTAATGCAACATACAAAGGTTTTCTGTAGCTGATAATGGCTAATGTACTTCAATTGGACTATCAGAGTTATTTTTATTGTCATTACTATTATTATTATTATTACTTTATTATTATTATTATTATTACTTTATTATTATTATTATTATTACTTTATTATTATTATTATTATTATTATTATTATTATTAATAGTAGTAGTACTAATAATAGCAGTAATAATAATAATACTGTTATTTTATTACTATTATTAATTTTATTATAATACTATTATTATTGTTATTGCTGACGTTGCTATTACTATCATTGCTAGTAATGGTAATAACAATAATAGTAATAATGATAATATAGTAGTTATTTTATTACTATTGTTAATATTATTATAACATTATTATAACTATTATTATTATAATAACTTTATTATTATTATTATTATTATTATTATTATTAGGGTTTGATAAATGCGTAAGTAAACATTAAATTGCAAAAAAAATATTAAATATTTGCAATAACCACAATGATAAGGGAAAAAACGCATTTGACTCAAAAGATAAAGTTTCATATAATAAGTATAATTACAATTAAAACTAAAATAACAACAGTTGGTTAAATAATGACAGAAAAACATTTTGATAAACTAATAATGAAAAGGCACTAATAATGAGTGTATTGAGAAACTAAATTTAAAGTTCATTTTTGACATTTTTTGTTTATTTATTGACATTCTCGTTAAATTTGAACCGAATTTTATTTTCCCATCTAGTTTCCTTTAATTACATTAGTTTTTGTACATATTTTTGTGCATAGTTTAATTATTTTAGATGATTTCGTACATTATTAATTGTTTTACAATTCTTCAATTATTAATAAAGCAAATTACATATAGTTTTCTATTGCATTTTGAACAAGAAAAAAAAACATATATATAGATGCTACTAGTAGTAATAAAAATAATAAACCTTTTTACAAATTTAAGCAAATTTAATTGAAATAGTTTTAAGTTTTACTTATTTTTACATTGATTTAATTAATACTTATTATCGTTGTTATTTTATTTTTTTATTTTATGTTTGCTACTTTGAATGTTTGCACGAGAAACATCTTTCAACAGTGGACATTTTGGCGAAGCCAAACGTGGGCCCGCATTTTAGTGCCGGTGATGGGATTCGAACCCATGCTCACCGAGGTCCGAATTCGAGCTCTATACCGCTAGACCACCCCGGCACATTATTCAAAATTTTACACCAACTCACTACGTGGCTAGATTCAAATCCTACATGCCAAAGTTTATATACCACCTCGGGTCAACTCAATGAGAGTCCCGTTTAATTTATCGCATTGTTTGTTTGCTCAAATTCATGTGTCGCTTTATTATTTTTCTTAACAGAAATTGTTTTAAAAATCGGTTTCAAACACAATGATTTATTTTAAACGATGTATCAACATGATTACTCTACACATATGCCTCATTGTTATTTTGAATATATTCAACAATCGGCACTCAACATTTGTCGAAGGTAAGTTAAATGAACAATTGATAAAAATAATCAAACGTTTTTTACCAATTTTTTATTGGATAATATAATTATTTTCTGTTTCATGTTTATTATACATTACAAGCAATACTAACAATTTATAATTAAATTATTTATTGTTAAGTTAAAAAATAAAATATTATTTTATTGTAACAATTAATCTTGATTAGTTGTATTTTTTTAACAAAATAATAATCTGTTTAAAGATATTGTTTAGAAATTATCTGTCAATCTAATAAACAATTATTGTAGTAATAAATAAACACTTTTTAAAAATGAAAAACTGTCAAATTTGTTTTCTTTAATATTTATAATTGCAGCAAATTTATTCTGATTATTCAAGTTATAATATTTGTATGTTTATTATTATTATTATTATTAATAATAATATTAATATTATTATTATTATTATTATTGTTATTATTGTTATTATTATTATTAATAATAATATTAATAATAATGAATAAATAGCTCTATTTAAACAGGAAAAGGATCACGTTATTAAAAATTCCACCAAATGCTAAAATTGCTAAAATGTCCACTTTTGACAGATATTTTCCGTAAAACATTTAAAGTTGTAAAAATAAAATTATAATTAACAAAAAAGTAGGACAAATTATGTGTAATAAGGAGTTTGCTAAATGTTACAAATACATTGAAAAAAAATTATCTACCTTTTTTGTTTACGTAGCTAATAGGCTAACAACAACTTGGAGCTACAAAAATAAATTCATACCAACAATGATTTAAACGGTACAAGAGTCGTAAATAAACACAAACATTTATTTAAATTTGTAAATTTAAAACAAAGTTTATTTACCTAATTTTTAGTAACTTTAAATTGTCCAAATTGCAGACTAGATTTTTAGTTATAAGAAGATGTTTTATAAGTAAATGTCCCCATCGTCTACATTTAATTAAAGTTATTAATAATTATTATTATTGTAATAAATAAAAAAATTAATTAATTACAAAACTTTTTGGCTTTAAAAAGTATAAAAAATAAGCATGACTAAAAAGAATAACTAATGAGCATATTTGTTTCACTATTTACCATGATTATATGCTATTAATATTAAAAAACCTTATTCTTACAAAGATAAACATGAGCCAATAAAATAACTGTTGCATCAACAACAATAACAGAAACAATCAGTAATCATAATAAAAATAACAACAATAATAATAATAATAATGACAATAATAATAATAATAATAATAATAATAATAATAGTAATAACAATAATAATGATAGTGATAGTAATAGTAATGTAACAATATTGATAATAGTAGTAATAACAATCGTAATAACAATAAAGATAATATTACTAATAATAACAATAACAACAATGATGATAATAATAATAATGATGATAATAATAATAATGTTGATAAAAATAATAATAATGGTAGTAATAATAATAGTAGTTAAAATAATTATAATAACAATAGTAATAATAATAGTAATGATAATAGCAATAATAATAATAATAATAATAATAATAATAATGATAATAATAATAATAATAGTAATAGTAATAACAATAATAATAATAGTGATAGTAATAATAATGTAACAATATTCATAATAGTAGGAATAACAATTGTAATAACGATAACAACAATAATAATGCTAATAATAATAATAATAGTAATAATAATAGTAATAATAATAAAAGTAATAATAATAATAATAATAGCAATAGCAATAGTAATAGTGATAATAATAATAATGGTAATAAAAATAATAATAATAGTAACAATAATAATGATAATAATATTAATATTAATAATAGTAATAATAACAGTAATAATAATGGATATAACAATAATAATAATAATACTAATAATAATAGTAATAATAAGAATAAGAATAACTATAACAATAATAATAAGAATAATAATAATTGTAATAATAATTGTAATAATAATAATGTAATAATATTAATATTATAATAATAATAGTAAAAATAATAGTAATAATAGTAATTATTGTAGCAACAATAATAATAATAGTAGTAATAATAGTTATTATTATATTTATTATTATTGTTACTATTAATTTAAAACCCCATTGCTAAAAAATAATAGTTGGTCAACATGATAAATGTGGTTGCAAAAACAACAACGAAATCCCCCAATTGGAAAAGAGCATGGGACAACTAATCGATTCTATGTGTTCGAACATTTTGTCAATCCTTTAGATTGATTCATCATGAGACAGGCATTTCAATTGAATTTTTACAAGTTGGTTCTTAGCCCAACATTTTGTCGTCTACCCCAGCCTTTCTTTCTCCCTTATCCATTTCAAAATCGTTTTTGATCGTTTTTCGGGCGATTATGTTGGCAATGTTAATTGGTAGAAGCATATACTGCTAAAGTGAAAGTCATGTATATGTTTAAACCAACATTTTGTCTTTTATTTTGTTTATTAAAGAATTTATTTTTAATAGTGAAGCGTTAACGCTGCGCTTTAAACCTCCTCTTTTTTGAATATTTAAAGCATTGGGTTCCCTTTATAATTCCAAACAAAATTAATAGAAGACGTAAACTGTGAGATAAATTCATTTCTCTTCAGTTACAAACATATAAAAAATCAGTATATATATACATAAATTATATAATGTAATTAACTCGACATTAATAACTACACATACGTAACATGCATATGTTAAGTCCAAGCTGAATTTAATGAAGTTACAAATTGTTCTTGTGCACACAAAATGGGTTTAAATGTGTGAATGTAAACAGATTCCGAGTGTTTTTAACATATTAACAGTTTGAGAAGTTATCAACACTTCAAAACATTCATTAGAGTTTACTCGGTGTTTTGTTTAAACCAAGTGACGTAATATTGACAAAGTGCACAGACGTTTATTTTAGTTAGACTCTTTATCGATTCAATTGGGAATGTGTTCTTTGGTCTTATTCCGAATCTGTGCACAAAAACAACTTGTAACTTTATTTAATTTAACGTGGACTTAACATAAGCTTGTTGGGTAGTTATTAATGTTAAGTTAATTACATCATATAATTTTATGTATATATGTATACTGATTATTTATATGTTTCTGACTGAGGAGAATATACGAAATAAAATCATCTCACAGTTTACGTCTTCTATTATTTTTTAAATGCGTTAAATTTTATTAGTAACACATACTTTCAAAATGTTATCATTGTTTTGAATTTACACCTAGCTTACTCAATCAACCCTGATGTAATCGATAACAATTGGAACAATGATGAAACAATGAAGCAAAACTATGTGCCACCAGTTTACGAATATCCGTACGATTTGGATCCTCTTCAGCGGAAAGTTGCTAGTCGCCTGGGTCATCCAATTCAGCCCCGAAATCACGAATGGTTTGAAGGTGAAGGATATTTGGTTAAAAAAATACCGGAAGAACAAAAGTGGGCTACACCGATTGTGCCAGGCGATCCTATTAAAGACTTGAGAAAGCTTCGCAATCTCAATAATTATTTGGGACCAGATGGTGGAGAGCCAGATGAAAATGGTGCGTTTGTGGTGGTTTTTTCGTTAAAGCTACAGCGTTAAATTGAAAATTGGGTAGGCATATAGATTACCTTACCACTAAATTAGGATCCTGAAATATGTTTGTTAAATATCCAATTATTGAAATACGTTTTTTTGGAAATTAGACAAATAAAAAGTTAATAAAAAAAGAATTATTTAAATTAGGTTTAACACCTATAATTGGGGAATGGGAAAAAAAGACGGTTGCTAAAAGAACACCAAAAAAATACCATTTTATGGAACTATGACAAAAAAGAGAAAACATGATTTCAATAACGGGGTTTGTCAAAATTCGAATAGGATTTCAATTTTCAATATGCATAATGTTCAAAGTTGAAAATTCGAATGTACAATCATATGAGCATGGCTCGTTAGAGCAAAAGGATCTTGAAATAAAATAAACAATTGACTATTATGAATAGCAATAATATTATCATTATTATTATTATTACAAGCCCTTTTCTTGTAAAATAAGCATGTAACAACAAAAATAATGACAAAGTCCCTTAATTCAAAAAAGAGTCAACAAAATGATTCCATGTTTTCGAACATTTTGCCAACATTCTTGTCTGATACCCCCCATGAGAGATCTTCACCGTTATTAGTTGTCCATTCCCAAAGCATTTTTGTCAATCTTTTGTACGGTAAACGTACAATTGGATTAAGTAAGTTTGTTCTGCAAATCGAAAATTGGGCTGCCCTTCGGTTTTCACTTCATACTTCTTTGCCGTTGTTTGCCGGAATGGCGTACTCTTATTGTTTTTGTAGCAATATAGATGTCCTACAGAGTCCAGATTGCCAACTGTGCACTCAAACCCTCCTCCTTTATCCAGGCTTGGAACTGATCGTATTGGTTTATTTCGAATCTTCTCTAGGCAGAATATACCATTAATAACGACAATAATAATAGTATTTTAAAAATCTATTATTTTGTTTAAAATTGTGACAATAATCTCTTGATAAATTACCAGTTTTAATTGTTTGAATAACGTTTTAGAATATTTTGATGATGTGTATTGGACAAACTTACGAAATAAACTCAAAGGTCATGAAAATTATTACGAAGTACGTTTACCAAATATCAATTGTTTTAGTTGTGCATGTGTTTGTTTGTTTTAATCGATTATATTCAATAGCTTTTATCCATTAGATACGCCCTTAATTTTGTTATTGTACTTAAGCATTTGGACACAAACCCCTCACTTAAGGTCACTGGTGGAAATTAGTATTTATTGTCTTAATTAGAAGTATATTCAGCATTCAAAAAAATGGTTTGAACAAAGAAATCAAAAATACTCAAGGTTAAATAATCATTTTAAAGTCAAAAATCAAATCCTAATCTATTTAAATAACTTTCTATTAACTTATATACTATGTTAAAGTGATATTTTTTAGAGGCATTACTATTATTATTATTAGCAATAGTAAAAAACCCTTTTGCTTTAAAAATAAGTATGAGGCAATAAGATAACAATTACAGCAAAAAAAAAAAGTCCCATAATTCAAAGAGAATATAAGATAACAAAATTTTCCAATGTATTTGAACAAAACGTTTTGTTTGATCCCATGAAATGTTTATTTGAATTACATCTTCTCGAATAGTTCTTAACCAAGTTTTCTTTAGTCTACTGCAACCTTTCTTTTACCATTTTTGATCTTCCATTCCAAAACCGATTTTAATGTTTTTTAGGAAATAAATGTAGAATTTGACCGAGTAATTTTCTTCATCTAATTGTAATGATGTCTCATAATCTCATTATTTGAAATGTGATTGTGCCAAGTAAGCGTATACATATTTCTATTGGTGAAAATCCACACCAATTAATTAGACTAAACTATACACAGGTAAATGATATAATAAATAAGAAAAGTAATCGATTAACGGTTATTATTATATTTTCTCGTTAGATTAATTTTGAGATTCCATTGTAGCCGCTTAAAATAGAAGAGAAAATAGAACAGAAGATTAGTCATAAAAAAGAAGCATTGTCAAAAAACAACAAGATAATACTAGTTTATAAAACCATAGCAAAGAAATAAGTATAATGATTTTTTCAACTGAATACGTTATCTCTTGGATTGAGATAACAATTTGTCTGTAATCTTCTCTGGATATGAGTGGATTTGTAAGTATGTCCAGTAGTTCGTTATCTTAAAAATACCAACGTTTGACTAATTCAAATTAAAATGATTAATTAGTAATAATGTAAACTCGGAAAATGCAACAACACAGAGGAATGAAACCACATTTATATTTAACGGAAACGGTACAAATGCAAAATCAAACACTTGCCAATAACCATAGCAATCGTTCATTGAAATAAACTTATAACAACATTATTTTAGCGTCATCTGTAGTGATGAAAATTGTTGTTGGAATTGTTCTACAATCATTAAAAACAATAATGTATTAAATTACATTATTGGATCGTTACAGTTATATACATTATTATTATTATTATTATTATTATTATACAAAACCCTTTTGCTCTAAAAATAAGCATGGACAAATAATGCAACAATTACAGCAAAACAACAACAACAAAGTCTCGTTGGCCTTAAACATTTTGCAAATCGCAGATTGAGCTTCCTTTCGGCTTTCATTCAACCCTGTCATCCAGATACGTGCGATTAATTCTTTGCCGTTGGCTGCCGGAACGGTGTCTTTTTAATTGTTTCCATAGCAGTATAATTTTTTTACAGAGGCCAGGTTGCTAACCTTCCGCCCAAAGCCTTCTACTTTATCCAGGTTTGGGACTGGATAGATTGAATCATTTCTGATGCAAACTAGGCGGAGCGTTACAGTAAATAAGCATAATTCCAACAACAAGATTTAAAACAATTCCAAAAATGTCAACCTTTTATATGCACGATCCGAAAACTTTAATGAGGTGGAATGATCTTGTTGCCCTATGCCTGTTAGATGAAAAGGGTTTGTTTTTCCAAATTATTAACAAATAATGTTTGACTATCATATAGTAACAAACTTTGTTTCACAAATTAAATACGATTTACACTATTTATTAATTTTTTTAATTTTGATATTATTTTTACTAATTTAAATGTTACGAAAAGAACATGTTTGCGAGTCCAAACGCGGATCCGCATTTGGTGCCCGTGGTAGGTATTAATCCCAGGTTTACACAGGTTTGAATCAAGTGCTGTACCGCTAGACCACCCCGGCTCTATGCCAAGTTGTTTTATTTGAAAAAAATCCACAACTGTTTTGTAAAGCTAACATAAATAAATAAATTAATTAATTTTTTGATGTTTTATTCTCAATTCCAGAATGAAGCTTGGGAACAGAGAGTCAACTTATTGAAATTGATCAAAAAAATGTTGGAAAATTTTGAAAAAAATGATGATTATGCCAAAACAAAAGTTGGAAAGAAAGAAAAAAAACCGAAAAACATTAAATAATCTGCTTGTACGTTTGAATAAATGGGAAATTATATACACCAATTGTTTTAATTAATAACATGAGCATCAACAATAACAACAACAACGCCTTTATTAGTTCCAAGTTCGCATAGCATCCTGAATTTGTATACAAAAAAGTCGTTGGTTACGAATTAAACTTGGGGAGGATAAATGAAGTTTGTCGGTTAGATAATCACCTCCTAGTCACGGTATCAGTGTTTACAGGAATTGACAAAACGTTCTTTGTCGGGAGAATGAGGAGTTAACGCCGTTTGATTAATCTACATGCCTAATCAGCAATATCTTGGATATCTTCTAGCACTTATTGGCTAAACAAAAGTTCAGTAAACACCCAGTTATATCGCTATGCACTTGGTCCCCGTCTAAATGCTACCAGTCCAAGAATTTTGCTATCAAATGTTACGTTAGGTCCATATTAGACAGGATAGATAATTATTTATACAATTCCCACAATCAACACCAAATAATAACATTGGTTAAAGTTACACTAAATGTCCCATTATTAAAAAGCGTTTCTCATTAAACGAATAGTGTATTAATGTTTTATTATTATTACTATTGTTACACAACAATGCAGCAACATGAATGTATTTATCATTTCCAACGGCTATTATGCAATGCCGTCATTGTAATTTCCGTAATACGTTGCTGTCTGTTTAGCAATGTTTACGTCTTTGTGGCTGATAACTTTGCGCTTTAAGCCTCATGCAGGCCTCGAAATACCTGTGATATATTTATTTTATTTTAAAATCTATTCCCTTGCAAGGGCATGGGGCAACAAGATTGTTCCACACAATAGTACAATAATGTTTTGGCGTTGAAGATTATCCATATCGAAGATTGAAGTTTCATTCAGATTTTGCTCAACCCTGTCATTGGCACTATGCTGCTTTGTCGTAGTTTAATAAAATGAAGCCATCCTGTCGCTTTTTTTTACAGAAACCAGGTTGCCAACTTTCTCCTTTCTCAACCAAGATTACGGTTACGATGGAGTCTGTATATAATGTACTTGTAAAACTGGTATTCATAATTTTAAATATTACACAAGTATTAAAAAGTAAATTTTATTTTTAAATGTTTTCAAATATACATGTATATTCTGGCTAAACGCAATTCTAAGATGACTGCAAATTTTGTGCTTAAAATAAAACAATGGTATTATTATTGTAAAGTGCACATTTTAAAAATCATTACATTATTTTTATTTTGAAAGTACAAATGTCACATTTCTGAAAAATATTATTTTCTTGATTGTATTAATAACTTGAACTAAAAGTTGTAAATGTATCATTCCAATTAGATTAATAAATTATTTTGAACATATTTTCTATAATTATATATCGTTGAACTAATATTAATGTATAAAATAAAACAATAACAACAACAATATTAAACAACCTTGTATGCTGTTAATACCATTGCAAAACGTTTATCATATTTAATAGTGAGCCATGTCGAACATTAATTTCTCCAGAAATAGCAGACTTGAAACTGAATGTTTATGAGTGTCAGCTCCACCAATGGTATCTAATGCGTACCGTTATCGAATGTAGTATTTCGCTGAATGACCTTTTGTAAACTATTTTCCATTTAATTTTTTTTAATTATTTCTTCTATTTTGTAATTGCTACTTTGAATGTTTTACACGAGGAAATGCATCTTCAAGCAGTGGACATTTTAGCAAAACCGAACGTGGGCCAACATTTTAGTGGACCGGTGGTGGGATTCTAACTCCTGCTCATCGAGGTCCAAATCGCGCATCGTATTACTCGACCACCACCATGATATATAGTTGCATCTATAAAATTATTTTTTTTAAACTTCTTACTTTTCTTAAATTGTCAATAAAATGCAAAATAAAAGTTAAAAATATTAACATCATTAGAATTTAAGACTTTATAAGCATTAATTAAATTCTCCGAATTGTTGGCATCCAATTACATTTAATTATTAGAAAAATTAAATGAAAGAAAATAATAATAATAATAATAATAATAATAATTATTATTATTATTATTATTATTGTTAATATTATTATTATTATCAGGGTTTGATAGATGCGTAAGTAAACATTAAATTGCAAAAAAAAGTTAAATATTTGCAATAACCACAATAATAAAGGAAAAAACGCATTTCACTCAAAAGATAAAGTTTTATATAATAAGCATAAATTAATTATAATTAAAACTAAAATAACAACAGTTGGTTAAATAATGAAAGAAAAACATTTTGATAAACTAATAATGGGAAAGCACTAATAATAAGTGTATTGAGAAACTAAATTTAAAGTTCAATTTTGACATTTTTTGTTTATCTATTGACATTCTCGTTAAATATGAAGCGAATTTTATTTTTCCATCTACTTTCCTTTAATTACATTATTTGATACATTTTGAAACAAAATATTAAATTATGCATATTTTGATTGTTTCAGATAATTTCGTACATTGTCAATTGTTTTACAATTCTCGTACTATTAATAAAGCAAATTATATACAGTTTTCATTGCATTTTGAACAAGAAAATAAAACATTTATATATATGCTAATTTTTTGTCTTGTTGTGTGATTGACTTACAAGGGCTTAATCAATTATTTTTTATATTACAAATGGAATATCATATATTGTTTATCATGTATTTTGATTGTCACAAATAAAAGTTCTATCATTTTGTTTCTTGTTGCTTTTTTTAAATTATTTATTTAGTTCATTTCGTATATTCTCGTCAGTCACAAACATATAACATTTTAGTATATATATATATATATATATATATATATATATATATATATATATATATATATATATATATATATATATATATATATATATACAAAAACGGGGGGTACAGATAACAAGCGGATACGCAAAAGCTTGCTCATTTTGAGCAAAGCTGTTTAAGATTTATATGGTTTCGCTCGTTATCCTCCATAAAACTAGTAAAATATTTCGACCATTCCCAGATATTTGTCAGTCTCTTAACATTTATTGGCCATGTATCTCTAGCACAGTTAAAGAAAGACGATTAAAATGGATTGGCCATGTTTTACGTAGATCGCCCTCTCATCCAGCCAGAATAGCTATGGAAGCCCACCCATTACCCGGATGGAAAAGAGGGCCAGGCGGCCAACGGAAAATTTGGACGGACATTGTAGCATGCGAACTCAGTCCTTTTATTTATGATAAGCCCCCTCGTCCAAATGAATTATTTAAATGGGCGTCCGTATGTTTACCCTATGCAGCCAACAGAGATCATTGGAGGGGTTTAACTCGGGATGTAATTAACATTTAATGTCAGCACACCTCAAGTGTCGTTCTTTGAGTACACACTACAAAAGTTGACGTTTTTGCAGACGTTTTGGTTTTTTGGACTACCCTGGGTGATAATATCCGGTGGGAGATGTTTATCCCCAATGATGATGATAATGATTTAAATTAGTACAACTCACAAACATACACACACAATCATTACGACCAAGCTAAGTTCAATGTAGTGACGAAATGTTTTTGTGCACACAAAGCAGGTTCGAAAATTTTCAACATATTCGAAATTGGAGAAGTAATTAGCACTTTAAAACCAAATGTAGTAAATGACGTAATATGGAGGATGTGCATGAGTGTTCACTTCCGTTTGACCTATTATTGATCCAGTTTGGAATGTGTTCTTTAGGGAAAAGTTTGCGACAAAAGGAACCAATAAAAGTCAGATAACTTTTTGTGAGTGTGTGATTATTTGTAAGTTGGAAATGGAAATCGATACAAATCGTATAGTGCTATAGAGATATTGATTTTTCCACCTTATATACATTTTCAAGGTCAAACAACCTACGTGACTCACACTCACTCACGGAGGTTAACCAATAGGATTTTTTTAAATTCTTTTTCATCTACCCGACCAATGTATTTGTCACCGCAACTGCAAGTGAACTGATAAATGCAATGTGAGGCGGAAAATGTTTCTTTAGCTGTTTTAATGTTGTTTGTTTTAAAGTGCCAATTACTTCTCCAGCTTCGAATATGTTGAAAATTTTCGAATCTACCGGGGTGGTCTAGCTGTACAGCGCTCGAATTCGGACATCGGTGGGCATAAGTTTGAATCCCATCACCGACACTAAAATGCGGGCCCACGTTCGGCTTCGCTAAAATGTCCACTGCTGAAAAATGTTTCTGGTAAAACATTCAAAGTGCAAAGATAAAATAAAAAATAAAAAAAATATTCACACATTGAAACCTGCTTTGTGTGCACAAAATATTTCGTCACTTCATTGGTCGTAATGATTGTGTGTATGTTTGTGAGTTGTACTAATTTAAATGTTATCTATACTCCTCCTTTTTTGTATATATATATATATATATATATATATATATATACTAAAATGTTGTTTGTGACTGACGAAAATATACGAAATGAATTCATCTCACAGTTTACGTCTTCTCATATTTTTATTTGTAATTATAAAGGGAACCCCCAATGCTTTAAATTAATTTATTTGATTGTTGAGGACTTAGTTTGTTTTCTTTCTGGTATTACAATTTATGTGGGCAAACAATCAATCACTAACCATTCCCACTTAACGATTATTGGATTCATCTAACGTCATACAGCGTCCGTATATTTGTTAAATATCTATTATTGCACAAGATTAATTAAATGTTTGTTTTAACTTGATACAAGTAAATAATAGCCAAGATATCTAGATCTCGGGACTCAAACTTAGATAGGTACGGTCTTTATCGCTACTAAATGCACGTTCCTGTTTGAATACACTGTCGACTTGCTGTAAAAAAAATAAGTCAAGGCATATGAAAATGTTTTTTTATTTTGACGAAATTGTTTTTAACAATTATGAATGATTTTGTAGTACACAATGGATGTAATCAAACTTAACATTGATTAATTAAAAATTGATTTTGTTCAAAAGAATTATTTGTATTTTTGGTAAATTTGTTCAATAAAAAAAAGATAAATATAATTCAGAATTTTTCTATGATTTATATTATTGAATTTAAAAAAATTAAATCAACATTTAATATAGAGTTGACTAATTTAATAAAAATTGATTTACACTTAACAAATAAATTATCGAACGAACAATAAATAATATTTCTGTTTACAAATGCCTACTTTTTAAATTTTAAATGTAATTTTTAAATGGTATAAGTTTTATACAATCTTTATTATTTTTTATTCATTATATAAGATAAGGATTTTATAATATACAGGTTGCGTTCCCGTATTGATTAAACAAATGTGGAAAAAATTATTTTAAAAAACACCAGCTCTGCTACAAAAAAATAGAATTTAATCTTAATACAATAAATTATATGTATACTAAAATCTATTATTTTATTTAATAAAATTTTATTATTAAAAAATAAATGCTGAATTGTTATTATTATTTATACCCGTTGGTACATTCATTACTTTTTACAATCTATTTCTTTCCAGTTACATTAAACTAAATCGTTAAATAAATTTATAATTTTAATTTTGTTTTTAAAACTTTACATGTTTAAAATGTTACAGTTTCTATTAATTAATCATTATAAGTATTATATCAAATATTGATATCAATGAACAAAAAATAATGTTTTTATAAAATTAAATTAAATGTTATTTACAATTGCTTACATTATTTGTTGTTTATAAAGTGCATTGACAATAAACGTAAATAAAAATATAGAATATTGAGAGGCATCAATCAGAAAGGTTGATATACAAGTTGAATATAACAAATAATTTATCAATATTAGGAAAAATGAATAATAATTTAACAGAAAAATAATTAATTTATATATAATTTAAAAAAGTAAAAAGAGTTATTTCAATTTATGTTTACACAATGTACACACAATGTAAGTAGAGGAAGTTAATAAAACAAACAGAAGAGCAAAAATTAATCAATATAAAAGCATTTGCATTACCATAAAAACACTGCAATCGTTGATATAAAACTATAACAACTATATAAAATAACAACATTTTTTAATGCATAGTTCACATTCTCCGTAACACACGTGTTTTATTGTCATTTTTATTGCCATTTTATTTCAAATAATGCATGAACCAATAAAATGCTCATAATAGAATTATTTATTATTATTATTATTATTACAAAATATTTTTGTTTTAAAAATAAAGATATATATTGCAATAATAATAAAAAAATTAATAAATTATTATAGATATATGGGTTTAATACTTAATACCTTTTTAAATAATTAATTTTTTATTAAAAAGTTTTAAAAAAATGGAAACTATATATGTAAAACCTATATATATATATATATATATATATATATACTACTTTGAATATTTTACAAGAAACATCCTTCAACAGTGAAAATTTCAGTAAATCCAAACATAGGCCCGCATTTAGTGCCGGCAGTGGGATTCGAACCCATGTTCACCAAGTCGAAATTCGAGCGCTGTACCGCTAGACCACCCCCGTACATTTTAAAGTTAATCAGTAGATTGACGGGTTGCTAAATGTTTTAGTAGAACAAACATTTTTTAGTACTTGATTCCGTTGTCTTTTTTAATATGGAGTAGAGGGTTAAGTAGAAGAGGAAAAATATTTAAAATAGAAAATTAAAATGTACAAATAGATAAATATAGTAAAGAGGAGTTCACTAAATAATTAGGAAAATATAATAAAAATTAACAAGTATAACAAAATTTGCATTACAATTTAAAAACATTGTAAAAATGTTTTTTAAACAAAAATATATTTATGATAATGTTTGATTTAATATAAAATATGACTCAAGATTACGCATTTATTAAATGAAATGTAACATACTTTCGTGTACTGCTTACAATTATGTTAAATAATGTACTATTTTAATTTAGTTTAGCTATTCTAGATTTTATTTGTCTACTATGCTATTTTTTATAATTATTTTTACATTTTATAATACAAATAATTTATTTTATAATTTTATTTTTCCAATTATTGCCATTTTAAATGTCTAACAAAAACATTTCCCAGCAGTCAACATTTTACATTCATTACTTATGTATCTTTGGCAGGTTCTGATTAATTGTATTAATTGTATTAAATGCTTTGTTGATACAATACAATTTTCTCAAATTTAAAACATTTTTTTGATAATTTACAATATTTTATTTTATTAATATTATATATGCATGCATTTCAACAACAAATTAATTGCATACTTTTCGCTTACTACTTAAAACAATGTAAATTACATATTTCATTACTTTTGGAGTATTAAAACTTACATTTAACAATGGGGTTTTAAGGGATTATATGTTTTAGAAATTTTATATTAGTATTGTCAGATTCACTTAAATAATAAATTTACTAGGTTTTCCAGTCAACCAGGAGCACTGTACAGCTGTTTCATCCTTATTTGGAATCATCATCAGCGCATATCTTTCAAGTTTTACACACACATGAACTTGAACCAACACCCTATCTGGTGTCAGGCCAGCGCCTTAAACTTATATCAAAAAACATATAAATTATAATATTACAAAACCATTATGCTTTAAAAATATAGAGTAACAAAATTATTTCACGTGTTTAAGCATTACATCGGGGTGGTCTAGCGGTACAGCGCTTGATTTGGACGTCGGTAGGCATGGGTTTGAATCCCGCCACCGGCACTAAAATGCGGCTCTACGTTCAGCTTCGGTAAAATGTCCACTGCTGAAAGATGTGTTTCTTGTAAGACATTTCAAGTAATAAACATAAAATAAAAAAGTCATTTCAATTGGATATTCCTTAATAGTTCTCAGCCAAGTTTTCTGTAATTTACCAACATTTCTTTTACAGCCATCAATTGTTCATTCCAAAACCGTTCTTCTTAGCCTATTGGGCAGTAAATTTAGAATTTAATTAAGTAATTTGTTTTGTCTAACCAATAATTTATTTTTTCGGTTTTTACTCAACTCTTTTTTCTTGTTTACCAGAATAGCGTCCTTTTTTGTTTTTATAGCAATTTAGGTTTTTTTCACGAAAGCTAGGTTATTAACCTGGCGTTTAAACCTTTTTTCTTTATTCAGATTTGGGATTATCCACTTATTTTAATAGAAATATTAATAAAATATTTCTGAACTATTTCCAATATTTAAAAAAAATAATACGTTTAACAATGTATTAAATATAAATTAGATTAACATATTTTTTAAAATTATTATTTGTTATTAATTTACAAAACATTTTGTATTGGATAATTGCTATACTTGGGTGTTAAGTGGATTAACGTGATCTACTTATTATAATCAAAGTTTTTACTTACTAAGCAACTAATCCCAAATTCTTGAATAAAAACACAACACACTACAATCAAATATTCTAGAAAATATAGGCGTTATAAATATAAATATAATTAATCAGGCAGTCTACTATTTATCTGTCTTCATTTTGACTTTACTGTAATTGGTCGGCTAATTTTCCTATTGATTGTCATTTGATGTTTTCCTAAGACCTCCATTTCTTGAAAAACATTTTTGAGGGGTATGTCGTTGAACAATTTTTGTGTTGGTTTTTATAACTTTTTGTTCGATTTGTCATCCATCTTTTTATTTTTAACCAAGCGACTGAAAAGTATTAAACCGTTTGCATACTGTCTAGTATAATTTGAACGTATGTGTTTTGCATGTTGTCTTTATTTGTAATTAACTACGTTTGTGTTATATGCCACAATGTGTTACACATTTTTATTTATAATCCCGAATTTCTATTTTTTAAAGTATGGGTCAAACAATTTCTGTTTGTGTGGGTTTTGATCCGGTGTCGGTTAATAAAAACGTTTAGCTTTTCTGTTATCTTGTAAATGTATAATTTTGTTAATTATGTACAGTTTGTTTATTGGTGAATTTTTAACGTCAATTTTTTATTTAATAAATGTAGATCTAAATCTAATTTACAAAACATGTGTAATTTATAATTAACTGTTTTATCAGTAAACAATAATAAACAACATATCCCATCTATGCAAATGTTTTTTCCTCTTAATACGTTTGCTGTAACAGTTAATGTCTGGGATATAGAAAAATTTCATAACTTAATCCACCTTTTCTTTAATATTAAAAAAATACATCTAATGTAGGGTTTATTAGAGTCCCATTAACTCCAACACTCAATTACTGTTTAATAGATTATATTGTTTTTAGAATTGCGATTGTACAAAGAACATAATTACGTTAATTTTTCTAAAATTATAGGACCATATTTCCAATAGTTTTTTTTGTAACCAATATTATCATAAAAATATACATGTGTGCTGGTTTCACTTGTAAAATATTTATATAATGTTTGTAAGATTTCACTAAGATCTCGGCCCTGATTTCCTTTGATTTAACTTGATAAAAATATTTATTAATATCTTCAGCTAATTTTAATCAAAAAATCTCTTGTGTAATCCAAAGTATCGTTTTGCAATTTATTATTAAAAATAATTTAAATTTACATATCAGTATTGTTAACCAACAGCAATAATACTCACTAAACCACAGTCACCTCTACAACAAACGTGATAAATTCAAAGATAAAAAAGCGCTTCAAAACAAAGTTTAAACACAGTCAAAATTGTTTAAATATAGAATAATATAAAAATTGTAATTAAAATAAAAATTATTAATAGTAATTTTAAATATTTCATTTTAACAGTAACAGTGTTATTAACTACACTGTCAGCATGCTGTAGGTAATGTAAGATCTTATTGAGATTTCGGTCCTGATTTCCTTTGATTTAACTTTATCCTGATATTTATCAACACTCCCCCAATAATTTTAATTAGAAAAGCTCTTATGTAATCTAAAATATTGTTTTGTAATTTATTATTATAAAATAATACAAATTTAAATGCCAATACTGTTTACCAACAGAACAAAACAAGAAGCTATATTACTGACATAACTACAGTTACAACAACAAGTAATAAATTTAAATACAAAATGAAATGAGCATTACAATAAAATTCAAATAATGTTAAAATTGTCTAAATGTATAACAACACTTAAAAAAAATTACAATAAATATTAATACGATGATAATCTTTAATGTTTCTTGTGCTTAGTTACTTCTGTTCTAACTGCTTCTTTAAAATTTTTACTAAGTTAAAATTATTGTTTTAAGTTGAGCAACTGTTGACATTTGTTTGTTAGTTTTGAATCAACCTCCTATTTTGACAAATGTAATTATTATATGGTGACGGAAACCCAGGAATTAATATTAAATTTTTAAACTAATTAATTAATATGTGATTTGGTTTAAAGCCAACAAAGTGACAAAATTGTCAAAATTTTTTTTTTATTGAAGACAACGGTAACGTAAACTGAACAATAAAAATTTATTCCTAAATATTTTTTATAAACATTGTATTGTTATATCAAGCGATAAAACTGCACGTTTTTCAACAAAATGTATTAAATGTACTTTTTGTTTTCATTTATGTCAAGTTTTTTAATCGGTTTCTTGTCTTTCTTTGATTATTGTTAAAAACCGATTAAAACACGGTTCAAAAGTTAAGCTATTTACTAGATTAAAATTAAATTCGATGATGGCGTTAATAAGTTTAATTGTACACTGTTAAGTTGTCTAAATGCAAAAAACTGCAAATGTTAACATTATCGTTTTTATCAAACGTGGTATGCTGCTTAAAAGTAGTTGTGTTGTTGTTAAAAAATATTCTTTAATACTTCTGCAAAAATAACTGGTAATTTTTATGAATGAGATTCCTGTCGCAAATTTGTTATTTTTAGTGAGAGTTCCGTTGTTAATTTGTTATATCTTAGTACTAAATATATTAACGTTACAGGCATTACGATCGATAAGTGACTCATTGGACGAATCATATTGAAGTCCGATTGTGACAGACAGCCAGTGGAGTGGATAACAAACCAACTCATATATATATGTTATGTATAATTTGTAATATTTGATTTTGGTTTAAACTTGTGTTCTTTTTTTGCACCCTTGGACTAGTGGGTTAGCAAGTCAAAGTATTCAGATAATAAGTAGCTCATTTAAACGTAATCCACCCAACACCCAGGCATAACAAGTATTCTCACACATTGACAACCATAACAAAATGATAATATTCAAAACTGAAAGATTATTATCATTAAAAAATTCACAACATTAGTTACAAAAATATGTATTAAAATAGTAAAATAAATTTTACTTTTGAATAGTTGCAACATCAGTTGTGTTGCGTTTACAAAATCATATTAGCACATTAATTTTACAAAACTTTTATTAATTATATTTTTAAATCATTTTTGTAAATTTTAAATTGAGTAAAAAAAATTTAAGAACATGAGCAGAAACAAGACTGTATACGAGATATGTAAGAAATTGAAATATTCCTTTTCCTCAATCTATCCGAAAGTATTAATATATCTTTTGGAAACAGATTATAGCGATGTAAGGAAAGCATCATGCTACATATTAGGTGGAGCGTTATTTCTTCTTTTCTTCTTACTTTTTTTAAAATTATTGCAGTTTCTGCATTGTAATACAAACTTGTTTATTATTACTTTTGTATATTTACTGATTTCACTATTTCACTATCTAACTTGATTTTGTTTTAATTTCAAAAAATGACAAATCTCCCTTTACTTCACCACCCATTTAATATTTACCGCTAAAATTTTGGGATAATTTGAGAACTTATTACTAAAAAGCGTTTTGGCTTACTTAAATTATGAACAATTTTAAATCCTGAATTCTGTATGAAGACCAATCGGATAAGAAAAAAAAGTAAACAAAATTAAGAAGTGTAAACTTATCATAATTTGTTTTAAATAAATAAAGGGTTTGGGTTGTAGCAAGATGTTCGGAAACTTTATTGAAAACAGAAACAATCATGTGGATAAAATAATGCAATTAAAAACGGGTTAAGGCTTTCGGTTTATTTAATTTATGCTCATGTCCACTCAGACAACCATGCGCAAAGTCAGTTGTTTAGTTTTTAATAGCTGGTAAAATTTAAAAAATCGCCTCGGAGTCGTCTGTCACTCAACAGAAATAATTTAGAATTTTTTAATTTATTAAAATATGGTTTACGTTTTAAGCAATTAATTAATTTATTTATTATTAAACCATTTCTTAAACGTAAAAATTAATTTAAGTTATGCAATAAAATTAATTTAAATGTAATTTAAATTTTTAAATAAATATAATCTTTAATTATATATTTTAAATATGTACAAAATATTAATTTAAAAATCTTTATTACTAGTTTTGTTTGTCGGGGCATATTTTTTGACGCGGGCAGGAATTGTAATCTGTTTTGTATAATATTCGGGTTTGTTTACTCCTAATCAATAGCTGAATTATTACCATTTATTTTTTTCTAGTTGCATATTTGTGAGATTAAATTTTCATTATTTTTATAAACAGCAAGCGTTTAATAGTATAATTTATTCTTCGTGCATCAATTTTTTTGTTGCAACATTTCCTTTATTTTTCCCTGTGTATTTTTAAATGCTTAATGATAATCGTTTTCGATCATTGATAAGAAAGTATAATTTTTATGTTTTTTGATTACGCATTTATATATTTAATTTTACTTTTTAGATAAATTTGTTATTATGGTTTATTCAAAGTCTTATGCTTACTATATACCTGCATATATTACTCTCTTGATTTTTATTGTAATTGGTAAGTTTTATTAAATAATATCATTTTAGGTCTCTATTATATTTTGAGTGGTAACGGTCACCGTTTTGACATTGGATGGTATGTTACACTTGATATTTAAAAAAATCGTTATTATAGGGTACTTGAGGGCACTTCACCTTATTTATGGGCGTCATTAGGTATTGGATTGGCTATCTCACTTTCCGTACTTGGAGCGTCATGGTACGTTCTAATTAAGATTTTATCATAATTTATTTTAGGGGTATTTACATAACGGGCTCAAGTATTTTGGGTGCTGCTGTAAAGGCCCCCAGGATTCGAACAAAAAATTTAGTTAGTATTATTTTTTGTGAAGCTGTGGCGATTTACGGAATTATTACTGCTATCGTTATGCTTAGCCAAATTGGAGTACGTTTTTGATTATATGTGACTTGATGTATTTTGATATGGTTTCTAACGTTATTTTTTAATTGCTTTAAGTTGCTAATAGTTTGAATTTTGCAGGTTTTTGGTCGTTTTCAGGATACAGGATTGTACACGAGTTAAGTAGGCCAAAACGCCTATTATTACTTGGTTTTGAAATTTTTAGATAGGAAATATGAAATGGATGGTGAGGTAAAGGGGGATCAGTCAGAAAAAAATGAAGTTAAAATAAAATCAAGATAGATAGTGGAAGTTAACAATTATAGAAAACGAGCAAAAATTATAGATATACAAAAGTAATAATAAAAGAAGTTGTATATTACAATGCTAAGAAACTGCAATAATCATTAAAAAAAGAAAAGAGAAAAGGATGAATAACGCTCTAATGGACGTATGCGTGACCTGAGCCTCACCTCCCGAGTTCTTGTTTATATAACTTTTGATCATGTTTGCATCTCCTTGTTTTGGCATCATTTTTTGTGTAGGTTACAGAAATAGACATACAAGACACCAAGTTATCAATAAAAATTGAAAGTGAGATAGCGATTATTGATTGATAATTGATTGATGTACTTTGAACAAAATACAAATATTTATTTTAAAAAACAAACAATAAAAGTTAGTAGCAAAGTCACATCTTCATTAACTCCAAGTTCGCATAGTATTTCGAATAATCCCTCTCCATTGCTTATGATTTTCGGAGATGTGTAGGGATGTCAGTCCATTGACTTAGCCATTGTTTCCAAGATAAAATCTCGACTAAGATAGTGTGAAGATCGTACTGAACAGCATCTGTCCAAGTACGTTTCCAACTACCTTTCCTCTTCTTCCAGTCGGTATTTGGATGAGTCAAGGTTACGTATTGTAAGATTGCATCCGGATTTCTACGAAAGAAAAAATTCACGTCCTGACTTTACATACGATTTACAGTGCACTGACCCACATTGTATCTCCTCTCCATTTCAAATAGAACGTTTTTCAAATGGCTTATTATTGCGATTATGTGCTGGAAATAGAACATAATTAAATTACTTTGTTACTGTAACATTTAAACATCATTATATAAAACGTTTACAAGGTTCTATCTAAGATATCACTTTGTCGCTGTTATTAGAGGTTACAGGTTGATACTCGAGTTAAGTGATCCTCGGCTCTGGTTATCAGGAATGTTAGGAAGAGAAATGAAAAACAAAAAAATAGTGAGATTGAATTTAAATAGAGAAAAGAGCATAATGACTTGAATTTAGGGGGCATGTATTAGTCATAAGCCATTTTAAGGGCTTGAGGCGACGGTGCAGGGACTATTTGGACAGGTAAGTTATTCCAAGATGTAATGGTCCCATTTGGTAAGTGATGACTATTTAGTCGAGAAAAGTTCCCAGGATTAATCATTTTGAAAGTGTGACTTCTTAGAGAAGTGTTTTGATAAAACATTACTTTTTTGTTGAATTTTTAAACGAAAAGTATTATTATTATTATTTCACTTAATTCCAATTATCAGTCGTATGATCCGCTCAAGGCAGATGCAGAAACGATACGCAACGTTCATCGTGCCGGTTATGCCATGTTTTCTGCTGGCATGACTGTTGGATTTTGCAACCTAATCTGTGGTGTTTGTGTCGGAATGGTTGGATCAGGAGCTGCTTTGGCGGATGCAGCCAATTCTTCGTTATTTGTCAAAATTTTGGTTGTTGAAATTTTTGGCAGCGCTATTGGATTATTCGGAATCATTGTAGCTATTTTACAGGTGAGTGTATTTCTTTTATTTCATTTCATTTTGGTTGGTGATCAAATGGTCACCTTTTCATTATTTCCCATATTTATACGACATATAAACGATCGACTTCGATGGCTTGATAAGCGTAACAAACGTGGAAGAATAACAAAGTTTCTTGGCTGGTAGACGGTATCCTTGTGACGTCGCCACTGTTCACAAAGATTGACAAGGCTGCCTGATTTTTTTTTCACGGTTATTTCCCTTAGCTCACCGGCTACATATGGTATATGTATACCTTTAGATACCTTTTAAGTATCCTGGGTGTGTTTGTACCCACCCACCATAGCGGTAGCCCAGTTATATTGCTGTGCATTCGAACCTTGCTGTTATTAGTCTAGATCCCTAAGGGCACTTAGTCCAGGATGCACCACGTTGAGGACGAACAATTAGAAATATCACCATCATTGGAAATTGAGACCTTAATAGCATTACTCAAATTCTCAGGATCATCAGCATCTCTTCTATTTCTTTATAATGAGCACTTCAAACGTCTAAGTTGTTATATTTAAGGGACCACCTTGTTTTCTGTGTGTGTTTATCCTCCTTGGTAGATATTCTTTCTACGGGCCTTTTGTTTAACTAGTGAGATGGAAACATTGACAGAAATGTATTATGGCCTGTAGGTATGTGCGCTTTGTCGGTTCTATGCATTATGCCACCTGGATATAATTTTTGTGGTTATCCGTAATAGATTTTTTTTATTCAACCTTTGGTTAAAACGACGAATTTCAATTTAGAGCAACGGAGTTGTTCAACAAGGAGAGTTCCCGTTTCCAATTGGATGGATATGTTCGATCTTTTAATCATTACCCAAAACAATCGCTTAAAAATATGTATATTTTTATTGTAATTACTTTAAATGTCTTACGGGAAACGTATCTTTCAGCAGTGGATCATCATCATCGGGGATAAACACCCCCACCGGTTATTATCACTCAGGGTAGTCCAAAAACCAAAACGTCTGCAAAAACGTCAACTTTTGTAGTGTGTACTCAAAGAATGACACTTGAGGTGTGCTGACATTAAATGTTAATTACATCCCGAGTTAAAGCCCCTCCAATGATCTCTGTTGGCTGCATAGGGTAAACAAACGGACGCCCATTTAAATAATTCATTTGGACGAGGGGGCTTATCATAAATAAAAGGACTGAGTTCGCATGCTACAATATCTGTCCAAATTTTCCGTTGGCCGCCTGGCCTTCTTTTCCATCCGGGTAATGGATGGTCTTCCATAGCTATTCTGGCTGGATGAGTGAGCGATCTACGTAAAACATGGCCAATAAATGTTAAGTGGATATTTTGACGATGCCAAACGTGGGCCCGCATTCGGTGCGTCGCTAGTAGCGATCGAACATATACCCACCATATTTGAGTCGAGCACTGTACCGCTACACCATCCCGTCTATAAGTATGTTTTTCTACTTAAATGCATTATCGTTTGGGAAGTCCTGTTGAAGGAATGTTCGATTTCATTTTTAATCTTTTCTAAACTAGGATTTGTCGATCCAGTATTTCGGTTGTAGTGTTTTAATTGGTGGTTATTGTTTTCCTGACAATATATCAATGTTGCTTTTATTCTTTTACTTGTAACTTTACAGATATCTGGGGAGTCCATTTCAAGCAAGGTCTAGATCGCTCTTGTTTATCCATCTACTTTCGAAATTAATTTCTATCATATATTATATTAAAAACATACTATGCATAATATTTGTTTTATTTAACTTTATATTCCTCTTTGTGTGACGATAAATTGATGTTTCCATATATTTAATCAAATCTCACTTGACGTGATTATTAATTTGTGTGTGTGTGTGTGTGTGATCATGTACCAATTATTCTTCAAATTTTGATTTGCTATTTAAATGTTCATTTTTGGTTTATTAATAGTGGTGGTGTTAGGGGCTGTTATTATCTAGAACGAAGGCGAAGTTATGCTACTGGTAATGATTTTTGACTGGTAGACGGCACTGCTTATTGCAAAATTGGGCGAAGTTGCTCATTTTTCCATTGGATCGGTTATCCTTAGACAAATAATATATACATTGATATATAGATGTAGATAGACACGTGTGTGCCTTGGTTCTAGCTTTGGTCTAGGTGACGAATATAGTTAGCTTTAAATCTATCGAACATCGTTTCAACTCAACGTCTTATGTTACATCACAAATGAGTACTTTCCACTGCGAACCATTTTGAATACTTATAGGTGCAACATTTAGCTGTTCATTTATTGATTGTATTTTGGGATTAGGATGGATTGACTCTCTCTCTCTCTCTCTCTCTCTATATATATATATATATATATATATAGACTATAACACTAAAAATAAAATATATTAATGACAGGACCCCCATTTAATGCAAGTAGAAGATGAGAATTCAGATTGACATTAATTCTTTTGTTGTCTTACGGTCAGATTCTGAATAAGGACTCCAATCGTTTTCCTGTTTCATATTCTATATATTATGTAGCTCTTGGGCTAAGGGAGATAACCCTGACAAAAAATCAGGCGGTCTCGTCAATCTTTGCGAACAGTGGCGACGTCACAAGGATGCCGTCTACCAGCCAAGAAACTTTGTTATTCATCCACGTTTGTCTACGCTTGTCAAGCCATCGAAATCGATCGTTCTATATGTCGTATAAATATGGGAAATAATGAAGAGGTGACCACGTCACCAACCAAAATGAAATGAATGAATATTATGCGGCAGCTTTGTAACATTACTTTCAATAGTGTTCACATCTAATGATGACAGGATATATTATTTGTAAATAGGGAATCCAAGCTATAACCATTATCAGAATTAGCAGTTAGATAAACAATATGAAAGTTACTCAGAACTGTTGATAGTTCGAAGTGTAGTTTAAAAGCAACCTATCGCTTTGTGCTATAACAACTGGCATTTATGAACAAGATACAAAAGAAAACCAAATGGTGTTTCTGTATTATCAAAAGTGAAAACTAATACAAAAAGAATGGAGACGGTTAATTCGGGATTGAAAAAATGTTGACAATTGTTTCAGTTTAGAAAGTGCTCGTCGATCAGCGATTTTTGCGCCACATTCCTGCGTCCCAAATCGTAGCGCATTTGGCCCATTATCTGCAGTAATAAGAACGGAAGAGAGATGCAAACATTATCAACACAGTTGGCATAGTGTACATTTTAAGCTACTTTGTACGAATAATCATGTTGATTTAAGAAATTTGTAAAGGACTGCGATGCTAATGATCCTGAGGATTTGAGTAATGCTTATACAAAGTCTCAATTTTCAATGATGGTGATATTCCTGACTGTTCGTCCTCCACGTGGTGCATCCTGGACTAGGTGCCCTTAGGAATCTAGACTAATAACAGATGCCCCTAGGTCCAAGTGCACAGAGGTATAACTGGGCTTCCGCTACGGCGGGTGGGTGCGAACATACACCCAGGATACTTAAAAGGTATACACATACCATAAGTAGCCCTTGGGCTAAGGGAGATAACCCTTACAAAAAATAAGGCGTCTCGTCAATCTTTGCGAACAGTGGCGACGTCACAAGGATACCGTCTACCAGCCAAGAGACTTTGTTATTCTTCCACATTTGTTACGCTTATCAAGCCATCGAAGTCGATCGTTTATATGTCGTATGAATATGGGAAATAATGAAGAGGTGACCACGTCACCAACCAAAATGAATGAATGCATATGGACTGTCATTGCCACTTGGCGTATCTTGGATGAAGAGAACCGAAGCACCCAGACTAAGATTGTACAGCGCATAATTGGGCTTTTGCCTTGAAAGACAACAACAACAAAAGTTAGTGGCAATGCCACATCTTCATTAGTTCCAAATTCGCATAGCATCTGTAACAATCCCCTTCCATTGTTCACGATTTACGGAGGCGTGTAGGGATATGTCGGTCCATCGACTTAGCCATTGTTTCCAAGATAAGGTGCCGGCCAAAATTGTGTAAAGATCGTCCCGAACAGCATCCATCCAAGTACGTTTTTGACCTCCTTTCCTCTTCTTCCAGTCGGTATTTGGACAAGCCAGTGTTACGATACGTGAGATTGCATTAGGATTTCTACGAAGCACATGTCCAAACCGGCGCAATCTTCGTTGTCGCGATACTAATGAAGGAAGATCATGAAGTTGAAGGTCATTTCGGATTTGGTGGTTACTGATCTTTTTCGTCCAATCCCTTGATACGGTGGATGCAAAATGGGTGTTGTGCCAAATGTATCTGAGACATTTTGCTTCAAATTTATCAAGCTGCTTGATCTCTGACCCTGTAAGGGTCCATGTTTCAGCTGCGTACAGAAGTACTGTGCGAACCAGTAAAGAGAAAATGTTCATCTTTGTTTTTGGGTTGATGGACTTACGTCTCTATAGTGGATCGACAAGCTTTTCAAACGCAGCAGCAGCTAAACAAATTCGACGATTTACTTCATTGGATGAACCACCGTCAGAAGTAATTGAGGTATATGTATACCATATGTAGACTTTGAACTAATCCTGACAAAAATTAGATACCCTTGTCAATCTTTGAGAATAGTGGCATCGTCCCATAAAACGAATATTCATTGCCGTTTATTGGCCTTATAAAACCATCAAAATCGATCTTATATATATACTGTACATATGTAGAACTGATGAGGAGGTGACCACGTTACAAACCACAATGTAATAATTACGGTTTTTAACATAACATAAGCTGGAGAGGCCATTAATTCCAAGTTTGAATAACTTCTCGAAAAGGCTGTTGGATGCGAAATAAACTTGGAAGGATAAATAAAATTCCTTGGCCAGAAGACCGCTTCCTTGCACCGACGCCAGTGTTCACAGGAATTGACGAGACGACCTTCTTTCAGGGTTGACGCCGGTTAATGAATCCACAAGCCTAACCGGTTATATATGGTAAATGGATACCTTGAGATACCTTTTAAGCATGTTGGATGTATGCTAGCACCAATTCGTTAAACGGGAATCCAGTGAAAGCCTACTTATACCGCTGCCCCTCGGTCCCTGCTGTTATTAGTCTAGACGTCTGTTGGCACCTAGTCCAAGATTCACCATGTGGAGGATGAACAATCAGGAATATTCGAACTGGATGAATATGAACAGCATTATCCAGACTTTCGTAATGAGAACCGACACTATTTTGGAGCTGTGTACGTTTTATTAAGAATGTAAACGTATTAAGATCCATAACTTATGCATACTGATAAGACAATCTAATAGTGTCACTGGTTATGTACAATTCCTTTAAATGTTTTACGGTAAAAAGTTTTCAGCAGTGGACATTTTAGCGAAGCCTGATGTGGGCCCGCATTCGATGGGCTGGTAGTGGAGATCGAACCCAACCATCATCTTCTTGGACGATTGTGTTCCAGAAATCGATGATTTAGTGACCAACAATTTGGAATAAAGGCATCACTATTTATATAAAAAATCGATTTTGATACGGTAGAAGTATGAAAAACTCCGCCTAGTTTGGATCAGAAATTATTTAGTCTAGCCAGTCCTAAGCCTGGATAAAGGAGGAAACGATCAAGAATTCGTCATTCCAGCAAACAACGGCAAAGAAGTGATCGCATGTATCTGGATGACAGAGTTCAGTGAAAGTCGAAAGGAAGCTCAATCTACGATTTGCAGAATTTTCAACGCTAACAATGATTAAGTAACCAAAACTGATTTAAGATAAAGGCATCACTATTTATATTTAAAAAAATTGATTTTGATACGGTAGAAGTATTAAAAAAGCAGTTTACGTTTAGGCCGAGAGGAACTTACATAACCCACAAACCACGTAATAAGAGCAGCCAAGGTGAAGTTGGCACTGAGCAAATCGACCAAACAAAACAGACAAACTTCAAAAATGAACAAAATCATTTCGTTGCCGTAATAATGAACGTCGCCAAATGAATTGCCATCGTCTAAATATAAACAAGTTGATTGGTTAGTTGTAAACAAACGCTGATAGGTCGATGTATAGATAGCATTTCAACTAAAACAAGTTGATTGGTTAGTTGTAAACAAACACTGATAGGTCGATGTATAGATAACATTTCAACTAAAACAAGTTGATTGGTCAATTATCAACTCACGTTTGAGTGGGATAAATCTGATAGGTCGACGTGAAAGGTATATTTCATTGGCTGATACTGTTGGTCTTGTTTGGTTATTTTATTGGTTATCAATGGCTCTTCGGTTATCTCTTGTCAAATAACTCTGCCTAAATAACTAACTTAGCCAGTCTCAAGCTTAGATATAAAGATTATAGATAATGTAAAGAAGGAAGATTTGCAGCAGATAGAACATTAGACAGTAAAAAAAACCTACACTAACATTATTTGATTGCTATGATGCTTTCTATTGGTTCGTTACAGAACGTGTATATATATATATCGAAATGAAAGCTAGTTAAATTTACAACGAGGCGTCCAAAAGAAACAGTGAAATTAAACATTCTGCCGTATTTAGCAAGGTTACTATCCAATCCCAACAAAGTTCAAAGTGACCTTTACATTAGCCTATCCAAATCATGAGTGTTTTTTTGTCTTCTTTGGTCTGACCAATTACCGTTGTTTGTAATCTGCCCATTTTAATTTGTGACCATTTATTATCCTTCATCCAGGGTATTATTTTATTAACCATGCTTACTCATGAGTCATGAATCATTCGCATTTTATGTATACTGACATATTTGCACACTATTAACTATGGTGTCCCCTAAATAATACCATGCCTCTTTACGCATATCATATTGAACATGACTTTTGAATATACGTTGATTTTGAGTTTTTTTTTTAGCCTATGTAATTCAACCTTACTTTACTTATTATTTTTTTGGACTGATGTTACACACTGCTAATTGTACATATTTTGTGTGCTGAAAGCTACTTCTACTGAAGTATCTAAGCCAATAACCATAAATAAAAAATTCAATCAGACAAACAAATGTACCTGTAACAAAATTAAGTATCTTGGAGTAAACATAAATAGTAAACTTACCTGATGTGATCATGTGGAGCTTGTTTACTTAAACTTAATGTAATAATAATAATAATAATAATAATAATAATAATAATAATAGTAATAGTAATAATAATAATAATAATAGTAATAATGATAATAATAGTAATAATAATAATAATAGTAATAATAATAATAATAGTAATAATAATAATAATAATCATAGTAATAATAATAATTGTGCTACTTGAAAGCTACGCTAAATTGGTAATATCTAACCTTATAATAACATAAATAAAAAAATTCAAAATGATGTTAACAAATGTAATTGTAACAATTTTAAGTATGCTGAAAGTAATAATGAATAGTAAACTTAGCCAATAATCATAATATAAAAATTAATACTACAAACTTAATCATAGTAATAATAATAAGTAATAATAATAATAATAGTAATAATAATAATAATAGTAATCATAGTAATAATAATATTAATAAGTAATAATGATAATAATAATAATAATAATAATAATAATAATAATAATAATAATAGTAATAATAATAATAATAATAATAATAATAATAATAATAATAGTAATAATAATAATAATAGTAATAATAATAATAATAGTAATAATAATAATAATAATAGTAATAATAATAATAATAATAGTAATACATAATAATAATAATATAGAATTTTTTAGCGAAGCCGAGCGTGAGCCGGCAGTTGGTGCCGGTGGTGGGAATCGAACCCATGCCCACCGAGGTTAGAGTCGAGCACTGTACCGCTAGACAACCCCGACATATATATATATATATATATATATAAAGTAGTAATTACAAAACACATGAATTATACTTACCAATATAAAACAATCCTTCGTAAGTTGTGTCGTCAAATTCACAATCCAAAATTTCTTCAAAAAACTTTCGGTTGACGATGCGATACAACAAACCGTTGGGATCGTCCTGAGCAAATGTGTTGAATAAAATGGGGGCTTATACTTAAAATTAATTATTGAAGCATTTTTTTATCTGATGTCACACTGGAGGAACGTTGAAAATGTGTTCTATTTAGTTGTTGTCACTTGCACATATTATAGTAGAAAACGATTTCTACAAAGTAGGTACTTTGCAAAGCCTACCTAAAACAGTTGTGCTCCTGCAGTTGGCTGGATTATCGTTGAGGTAACCTGTTGATTATGCCGAAAACTCTAATTTTCTCTAACCTACTAGTCTCATGAACCACAATCAATACACAAGGCAAGGTTTAGACCAGAATAAAATATTCTAGATAATACAGATAATGTATGAAGTTGATCAATTAAGCACTGTACTGTTAGACCAATTAGGCTATATTTACCTATCCAAATGAAGTATCTAATTGGACGTCCAATTGATTACTGTTTGTAGTAAATGGGACTTATTGGAGAGCTTTCACTTAGAATAAGATTAAAAAGTTGAAATCAGTATAATTCAAGTGTTGCCTATTGCATGCACGTTGTGAAAGTTGATTTGCGGGTTCTGATAACCTTGAACTGCCTTGGACAATAATAACAAGTAGGGTATGTCAATTCCCAACAGCAATAATGATCATTCTATGGAAATAAATATCCCTGACTAGTAAGTTCTATTCAGTAAAGAAAATTATCTTGTGTGTGTTGCTAATGACTCCGAGAATTTAAGTAATGCTTGTAAAGTCCCAATTTCTAATTATGGTAATATTTCTGACTGCTCTTCCTCCACGTGGTGCATCCTGGACTAAGTGCCTATAGGCATTTAGATCAATAACAGCAAGGACCGAGTGAACAGCGGCATAAGTGGATTTCTGCTACGACTGGTAGGTTTAAGAATACATCCGGGATACCTAAATGGCATCTTAAAGTATATGTATACCATATGTATCTCTTGGGCTAAGGGAGATAACGCTGACAAGAAATCAGGCGGCCTCGTCAATCTTTGCGAACAGTGGCGCCGTCATCTACCAGCCAAGAAATTCCGTCATTCTTCCACATCCGTTGCGTTTATCAAGCCATCAAAATCGATCGTTTAATATTGGGTATAAATATAGAAATAATGAAGAGGTGACTGCATGTCACCAATCACAATAGACAAATGAATTAAGATTTCATTGGTTAACTACAAAAAAAGTTATTTTTTGACCAATAGAAATAATTTTGTATTTTTATCTAAAAATGAGTAGGAATTTAAGAGTTTTTTGATTAACCAATGAAAGAAATTGTGAATTTAGTTGACTGATTGTTAAAAAGTAGTTTGCTTCATAAGAAGAAATTTCCTTTTAATGAAAATAAATGCTAATTTCTAATTAAAATAATTATTAATTACAATTTGCACTTATTTAAAAATAATAAACTGTATGAGTTAATTTTTCAAATTCTTCCAAAGCATTTAAAAATTTATTCCAACTACTATACACTTTCTTTACGAACCAATTCATTGAATCGAATTCAGTGGAAAAGTGACGCGAGAGCAAAAAAATACCTCATCAAAAAATAAAATGAGCAGCCAATGAAATGTCACTTTCACATAAACCAATTATATTTATCTATGAACAATTTGAAAAAAAATTCATTTTTGTAGATTTAGTCTTTACCCTCGAAATAAACTGTTTGAAATATCGATTCAAATTTTGGTATACGTCGCTAGTCGAAACGTCGTCGCCATTCTGTTTGGCCCTTCGTTCGTAATGGTTGTGCACCAAATTGTCCAAAATGCCAAAAATGCGTTTGTACGTCCGGTGAACACCAATCGGCAAGGCCATCCGATACGTATGATCGTCCGAATCGGGCAAAATGCCGCGTTTCGACACGATGGCCTTCGATTGGACCGACAGCATGTTGATGATGCCTGCCAAATCAAGGTCGGACTGACCCCATGGCGAATGGCCGTGGATGTAGTAGCCGAAGCTGTCCTGGACGAATACGAAGACGGATATATTGGCCACGCTACATAGATCGGCAAAGTCGCGCAAATTATCGCTGAAAAATTTTTCCCAAATGACGATTGTGAAAAACCATTGGACGATACCTGTGCCAGTGGAATTATGAAAGTGACAAATGTATGAAGTTTGTGTAGGTGCAAATGAATTGACACAGTTTAAGTTAATTTAAACAGCGAGTTATACACTGTGAATTAAATAATTAATTTAATTAATTTTTTCATTGCATTGGTGACATAGTCACCTCTTCATTATTTTCCACTTTTATACGGCATATAAACGATCGACTTCGATGGCTTGGTAAACGTAACAAACACAGAAGAATAACGACGGTTTTTGGTTGGTAGATGGCATCCTTGTGACGTCGCCATTAATCGCAAAAATTGACAAGGCCGCCTGCTTTTTGTAAGGGTTATCTCTCTTAGCCCCACGGCTACATATGGTATACGTATACCTTCAGATGCCTTTTAAGTATCCTGGATGTATTCTTGCACCCACACACCGTAGCGAAAGCCCAACTATACCACTGTACACTCGGATCTAGATGAATAGGAGCACCTAGTTCAGGATGCACAACTTAGAGGGCAAACAGCCTGGAATGTCATAATCATGGGGAAATTGAGGCCTTACAAGCATAACTTAAATTGTCAGGATTATCAGAATAACAATCATTCATTGATGCTGTTTCCTCTTTATGAGAATCACGTAATTAATTCATAAATGAATCAATCTAGCCAGCCCCAAGCCTGGATGGAGTGATGGAGTGATGCACGATCCAGATAACAGGATTGACAGTTTTGGAGTAGACAATAGAGAGGTTAGAAGATTACAGAAAACTTGACTAAGAACCATTCGGGTAGATGCAATTGAAATGAATTTTTCATGGAATCATACTAACTTTTTGGCAAAATGTTCAAACACACATGGAATCATTTTGTTGCCCCATATTTTTTTAAATCATGAAACTTTGTTGCTGATTTTGAACTTACTGTTATCTTGTTACTCCCTACTTTTTTAAAGCATATGGGTTTTTTGATGATAATAATAATTAAACAAATGTGGAATACTTAAAAATAATTAACTATGTTTTTTTAGTTCTTAACATTTATTGTAAAATAAAATCAACCAAAAATGAAAATGAATTTAGAATTAACAATCTCTCAACTTGTAACAGTATTATATATATATATATATATATATATATATATATATATATATATATATATGACATCTGTAAAATATTTAATCTGTAAAATATTTAATTAAATAAATACCATTGAATTATTAATAAAAAATATAACCAGATACTAACTTAAGCCATAATTCTAGTGCCAAGGTGGTCTAGCGGTACAGCGCTCGAATTTGGACCTCGATGGGCATCGGGGTTCGAATCCCACCACCGGCACACAAAAATGCGGGCTCACGTTCGGCTTCGCTAAAATACCCACTGCTGAAAAATGTTTCTAGTAAAAGACTCAAAGTAGCAAACATTAAAAAAATTTTACTTACCCAGTATAGTTGTAATTACCAAAATTAGAGCAACGCGAAAAATTCGGTTGTGCGGACTCCGATAACTGAATTCATCTTCACCTACAACCGTATTCACATCATCAGTAGCCAAATTTTGTAACCCTACAACCTGAAAAAGTAAAATACGACTCAATATAGTTTACCATTACTGTGTCAAAAGTACCAGTTCATTTTATCATTAGGCAATTCACAGATCTGTTACATTTTGGTGATTTGTGTGTTGTGGTAATCCTGAGAAATGTGCCGGTAAAAGATTTGTCTTCTTAAAAAATTATTTATATTGGACAAGTCGACGGATACAACATGATATAATATACGTCGATGGCCAAGTCATCTCTTTATGAATTTTAAGTTTGAAAAGCTTCTCAAATTTTTATATAAAAATGTT
>JAKXYG010001424.1:0-27500 GCA_025895645.1 Cardicola forsteri | reverse complement strand
ACATTTCAATCACCTACCCAACTTTCTGTCAAATGCACTCATTTTCCTACTTTGACCGGACTGATTTCCAAATGTCGCCTTTGATTGGTTGATTTTGGGATATTCCCAATCGATAAAATAAATGTCAATCGTCGACTGGACAGCGATAAGGTGAATGACGTCAAACAATTTCAAAATTGTCGCTACAATAATGTAGTCGCGGATGAACACATCTGCATTAGGCAGTTGGATAACGAATGCACTTTGAAACTAAATCGGTTGACAATAAACAATGTAAAGATTTCAATCAATCAATCATTCATTCATTGTAGGTTTAGCAAACAGACAAAAATCCTTTTTTCCATTTGATTGTTCGTTTTGTAACTAGGATCGAAACAACACTAACAAATGACAAGATTTACCTGATTTTCTAAAATAAAAAACTGAGCATCTTGTCACCTACTGCCCAATATCTCTGTGACGATAAAAATGCCTCAAATCATGGCAACGGATAGACGGACTCAGATAATCTAGTAGAAAACCATTCAGTGTACTAGTCGTGTAATTAGTCAATGTTCTGTGCTATCCACAAATCATTTTTTAGAATGTTTAATTTTGTTCAAATTTGGACAAATATATATGGAATATCAAAAACATTTTGAAACCATTATAGCTTTCCGGTTATTATTAGGTGATATTCTGAGGCAACCAGCCTATTCCATATAATTGTACTTTAAATTTTTACCACTGCAGTTTTTAACAAATGGGTAACAAAATTTGATTTCCACCGGTTATTATAGGCCAGGGTAGTCTAAATAACCAAAAGCCTGGAAAACAATTGACTTTTACAATGCACACTTTATGAATGATACTGACTTTAAATATTAATTAAATCCCAATTCAAACCCTTCTATTACAACTACAGATGGTAATAAATTGGACTTCCGATTAAGTAATTCATTTGGATGAGGAAGCTTTGCACAAATCAAAGTGATTATATCTACACTACAATAAATGAGTGCATGAATAACCAAAATAAAACAAGCAAATTTTCCATTCCTACTCTGTAGAATATAAATTAACAAGGCAACTTGATTTTATATTATATTTTATATATACATGTATATACATGATATACACATGTATATACCTTAGGAAACCTTTTAAGTTTCCTCAGTGTATGCTTGCACCCACCCACCAAAACAGGAACTCATTTATACCGCTGTGCACTCGGTCTCTGTTGTTATTAGTCCAGCATGCATTACGTGGAGGAAGAATATTGTCAACTATTTTTATAAATTAAGTAAATAAAATGTGTAAAAACAAATTGGAACCGAAAATTATAAACAATAATGCTTTAAATTAACTAATAATAGTACGTCCAATACGAATAGTGTTTTTACAAAATAAAAAAATTACATTTAATAAAACATTTTAGTGTTACTGCAATAATTTTTTAAATATTTACAATTAATAATTTAACAACTTTAATAAATAAATACAACTGCATTTTTTTCCAAAAAAACAATTTTATTCCAATATACTGACTACTTTTTTTACCATCAGTAGATAATAAAAAGCTGTTTTGATTTCATCAACATGTCTACTGAAAATGGACACATTCACACTGAAACCATTTCCACTGATCCAAATTATAATCACAAAAATTTATAATTTTTTATATGACGGTTAACAATTGCCGGAATATCGTAATTATTGGAAATTGAAACTTTATAATCATTGCTCAAATCATTATCACTAAATACTTTTTCTATTCCTACTTTGCAGAATATATCAATCAAACACCCAATTAAGTAATTCATTTAGATGGGGGGGGGCTTAGTATAAATAAAAGTAATTTTACAAAAGATTGTCTAACTCTTAGTAGTTCCTTTTTTCACTACTTTTTCCGCTAGTTAATTTTATCATCTACCAATAAACGAATGAATAACAAAAATGAAACAAAACCGCTTGCAACTGTCCTACTTTGTAGAATATGAACAAGTAGACGGAAACGCCAAACACGACGATGAACAGCCCGTTGGCGATGTAGGCGGCACTGAACAGGAAGAATTTCAAAAATATCATAAAATCGAGTCGAGCTAGTCCCGTCCGTTTCGACCAGATCCACGTGCGGAACATGGCGAAGAAGACGCCAACGACGGAAAAAACGGCGATAGCGATTTGAACCGACTGATCGAACGACGTTTGCGAACTGATTGGCATTTCGTAGTCAATCGAAAATGAGATCTGCAGACGGAAAAAAAAACACGCTTAGTTCGCCTAATCTTGCTCTTGTGCCTTGTGCCGGGGTGGTCTAGCGGTACAGCGGTCGAATTCGGACCTCGGTGGGCATGGGTTCGAATCCCATCACCGGCACTAAAATGCGGGCCCACGTTCGGCTTCGCTAAAATGTCCATTGCTGAAAGATGTTTTAAGCCAATAACCATAAATAAATAAATAAATATTATTGTTTTCATTATTACTATCATTATCATTATTATATTATTATTATTTATATTATTATTATTTATATTATTATTAACTCCGCCTAGTTTGGATTAGAAATGATTCAATCTAGCCAGTCCCAAGCCTGGATAAAGGAGGAGGTTTGAGTGCAAGGTTGGCAACCTGGCCTCTGTAAAAATTTATACTGCTGCGGAAACAATGAAAGATGACGTCATTCCGGCAAACAACAACGTTTCTGGATGGCAATGTTACCAGATGACAAGGTTGAGTAAAAGCCGAAAGAAAGCGCAATCTTCGATTTGCGGAATATTTAATGCCAACGAGACTTTGTTATTGTTGTTTTGCTGTAATTGTTGTCTTATTGCCCCATGCTTATTCTTAAAGCAAAAGGGTTTTGTAATAATAATAATAATAATATTATTATTATTATTAATATTATTATTAATAGTATCATTATTATTACTATTAATATTATTGTTATTATTAATATTATTATTATTATTACTATTAATATTATTGTTTTTATCATAATTATTATATTACTATTATTATTATTATTTATACTATTATTATTATTAATATTATCATTATCATTATTATTATTGTTTTTATTATTATTATTATTATTATTATTGTTATTAATTATTATTACTAATAATAATGGTGTGATTGTTATTATTGACTTAAGAGACAACTAACACGCTTAGTTCGGTTAATATTGCTGTTGTTCATTATTACTATCATTATGATTATATTTTTATTATTATTTATATTATTATTATTATTAATAATATTAATATTATTATTACCATTATTATTACTATTAATATTATTGTTTTATTATTATTATATCACTATTATCATTATTATTTATATTATTATTATTATTATTTGTTTTTATTATTATTATTATTATTTTTATTATTATTATTATTATTATTATTATTAATATTATTATTTTTATTATTACTATTATCATACTATTATTATTTATATTATTATTATTATTATTATTAATATTATCATTATCATTAACATTACTATTAATATTATCGTTTTCATTATTATTATTATATTACTATCATCATTATTATTTATATTATTATTATTATTATTAATTTTATTATCATTATGATTATTGTTGTTATTAATATTATTACTAATAATAATGGTGTGATTGTTATTATTGATTTCTTAAGAGAACAATTTGTTAAACATCCTCAGCAAACCTCACTTGGTATCTACAAAAGCATTTATTCATCTAACTTCGACATAACCCATTTTGAACATGATTATCTTTTTACTGTGGTTTTCTAAAAGAATTAAAATCTAAACATTTTTTCTACATGAACCAAAATTATATATCTATGGCTAAAAATAAATTTCAAAATAAATTGTCGTTATTCAATGTCTACCCAAGTTCGAATCGAATGTTGTACCACTAGATCATCTCGGCACGTTATTTAAAAATGTCGTTATTGGAACGACAAGCCTGTAGATAAATGGGTTTGAGTTTCACCACAAACATTAAATAAGTCTCCTTGGGTTTTACTAAAACTGTACAAGTACGTTATCTTCATGTTGCTTAAATGAATGACTGTAGACATCTTCCATCTTGACATATGGGTGTAAATAAACACATGGGATAGTTAAAAGATATGCCAAGGTATACGTACATAATTGCCCGGGGGTGATCTAGCAGTACAGCGGTCGAATCCGGACCTCGGTGGACATGGGTTCGAATCCCACCACCGGCACTAAAATGCTGGCCCACGTTCGGCTTTGCTAAAATGTCCCCACTGCTGAAAGATGCTTCTCCTAAAACATTCAAAGCAGCAAACATTTAATAAATTAAAAAAAAAGAAAATGGTTAGTGATCATTGGTCACCTTTCTATTTTATTTTATTTTTACTACTTTAAATGTTTAACAATAAATACTTCTGAGAAGTGGGCATTTTATTTAAGCCGAACGTGGACTCGCAGTTGATGCTCGTGATGGGATTCCAAATCAAGCGCTGTACCTCTAGACCACCCCCGGACAATTATGTACACATACCTTAGAATATCTTTTAACTATCCCATGTGCATAGTTGCATCCCATATGTCAAGACAGACGATGTCTACAGTCAATCATTTGAACAACATGAAGATAACGTACTTGTGCCGTTTTTCCTTTTCCCAAATCGGTCGATGCATAGAGATTGGAGTAGTTGATTGTCAGCAACGGAGTAAATATTTGACCGTTTGTACCGCTGTCTTGAAACACAATTTTCAAGTTGATGGACGACGCATAGCGAACAAGGCTGGGATCTTGAAAAGAAACGAAATCAAGTACAATGCAATTGTATATACAATATGTGTAAATAATTTTGTTAATTATGTCAAGGTGATTCGAGTAGTACATTTGTTTTTCAAAGCCATTTTGTTCTAAAAAACAGGATTGAGTCCATATAATATAATTGGGATCCTGAGATTTGATTAATGCTTATAAAGTCTCAATTTTCAATACGGGTGATATTCCTGACTGTTCGTCCTCCACATGGTGCATCCTGGACTAGGTGCCTATAGGCATGTAGACTAATAACAGCAGAGTCCAAGTGAAAAGCGGTATAACTTGGCTTCCGCTACGACGGATGGATGCAAACATATATCCAGGATATAAAAGGTATTTTAAGGCATACATATACCATATGCAGCCATTGGGTTAAGGAAGATAACTTTGACAAAAATCAAGTGACACCGTCGACCAGCCAAGGAACTTTATTATTCTTCTACGTTTGTTACGCTTATTAAGCAATCAAAGTCAATCGTTTAAATGTCATATAAATATAGAAAATAATGTAAGGTAACCATGTCACCAACCAAAATGAAATAAAATAAATAAATTATCGATTTTTAATATCGAAAGTTGAAATGCTATTCGGATTTGGGTAGAACGCCATTATTGGAACGATGATGCAATAGATTGACCAAGTAGCAATATTTGTTTAAAAAGATCAGGTTGGCATCATTTGTGCTCAAATGTCGACTCAACTTGCAAATGGCTACGGTGGCTGGATGTGGCTCTAAGTCAAAAAATTAAAGTACGATAATATGAAACAATTTGCTTTTCAGAGCAAAAAACAAAACGTTCACAAGGAAAACATTGGCCACCAAACGAATACGAATTAATATTTAGAAAAAATGTAAAACCTTTATTTCAAACATTGCAAATTCCTCAAGCACAAATGTTATAATTATTGTAAATTGAAACTTTACGCAAATTATCAAAATTATTCGTATTCGTACAGCTTGAGTGAAGTTGTTGGTTTTTCAAATAGTAACTTCCAAATAACTCCGCCTAGTTTGGATTAGAAATGATTCAATTTAGCTAGTCCCAAGTCTAGATAAAGAGGAGGGTTTGAGCGCGCAAGCTTAGCAACCTGGCCTCTGTAAAAATTTGTACTGATACGGAAACAATCAAAAGGACGCCATTCCGGCAAACAACGGCAAAGAAGTGATTGCACGTATCTGGATGACAAAGTTACACAGATGACAGGGTTGAGTGAAAGCCGAAAAGAAGCTCAATCTTCGAATTGCAAAATCTTCAATACCAATGACACTTTGTTGTTGTTTTGCTGTAATTGTTGTCTTATTGCTCCATGCTTATTTTTAAAGCAAAAGGGTTTTGTATAATAATAATATATAATAATAATAACTTCCAGATAGCATGTGTTAGTTAATTAGAATTTGTAAAATACCAACTATGTCACAAATTAATCACCTGCATGTCTCATTACCATTATCATCATCTGGGATAAACATTCCCCACCGGTTAGTATCGTCCAGGGTAGTCCGACACTTCAGGTATGCTAACTTTAAATGTTAATTACATCCCTGAATTAAACTTCCTCCAGTGATTTCAATTAAGTGCAAACGGATGCCCAATTAAGTAATTCATTTGAACGGGAGAAGCTTAAGATGGATATAAGGACTGAATTTGCATGCTACAATGTCCGTCCAAAGTTTCTATCGGTCACCCGATCTTCTTTTTTAGACTACAATTATTACTCAAGTTTATAAAAGTCACAAAAGACAAAATTCCAATTAATCACTGTCAATCGCTACTTACACAAATCTGCCAACGACGTCTTTCCGGCCACATTGTCAACCATGAAAAATCGTCGAGTCAAAATCCACTTGTCTTGAATAGTCGTTTCTATACTGGCTGCCATAGCCGTTTTGCTCAGCATGAGTGCTTCGTTGAGCGACGCTTGATCGGCATCGGACACCAAATTGGTCATCGATCCGTCACTCTTTACGAGGGCCAGGTTGCGGACGGCAATTGGATGTATTTTGAAAGCGTTGGACGATGTATCGTAATAGTACAAATCTAGTTTACATGCATCAAGGACGTTGAGCACAATTGACTCCAATGAAGGCTACGTAGCCTGGTTTCACTAAATAGCGCAATGGGGCGGTTTAATAGAACAAACAACGTTGTTTGTCGGTGAAGTTTGCGTGATATGCCTAGTCGCAATTTCCCCCTAACATCTAACGTCTTTATCGATGATGTGAAGTAATGAATAAGAACGCAACAACCGGACGGAAAATGTTTATTCCCATTGTTGTTGTTCCTATTATTGTGCCGGGGTGGTTTTGAATGTTGAATGGGGACGGGCTAACTTAAATGTTTACATGCTAAAATCATTTTGTAAAGTCAATTATTCGAGAATAGGTAGAACGTTTTTATATTTATTTTTGGGATGCTAAGGATCCTGAGGATTTGGGTAATGCTTATAATGTTAATTTTCAATAATGGTAATGTGCCGGGGTGGTCTAGCGGTACAGCGCTCGAATTCGGACCTCGGTGGGCATGGGTTCGAATCCCATCACTGGCACTAAAATGCGGGCCCACGTTCGGCTTCGCTAAAATGTCCACTGCTGAAAGATGTTTCTTTTAAAACATTCAAAGTAGAAAACATTAAAAAAAAATAATAATAATAATAATAAAAAGATATTCCTAACTGTTTGTCCTCCATGTCCTGGACTAGATACCAACAATCATCTAAACTAATAACAACAGGGACTGAGTGCACAGCGGTATAACTTGGCTTTCACTGGATTCCCATTCAGTAAATGGATGCTAGCATACACCCAAAATGCTTAAAAGGTATCTCAAGATATCCATCTACCGGTTAGGCTTGTAGATCCGTCAACCAGCGTCAACCCTAAAAAAGATTGTCTCGTCAATTCTTGTAAATGCTGGAGTCATTGCAGGGAAGCGGTCTCCTAACCAAAACCTCCATTTATCCCTCCAGGTTTGTTTCGCATCCGCCTATCTTTTTGTATAGGAATTCCAATAACTATTCAAACTTGGAACTAAACAACAACAGATGGTTGTACCACCTGTTGTTGTTTATATTTATTTTTTGAATTTTATTATTTGTCTACTGTACTAAATACTAATTTCAGTAAGTAAACGTATACACAAGTAGACATATAATAGGGTGAGTAATTGGATTCAATATTGTGTTTACATAGCGAGAATTTGAGTAGTGTAGTTAATTGTGTCAGCATGGCTTCGATGCCCACCGCCGATACAAAAGATTGGCCCACGTTCGGCTTTAATCAAAATTTCTACTGCCGAAAGATACATTTCCCATACACCAATCACAAGTAGCAAAATAAATGAATAAACAAATAAATAAAAATATACATAAATGTTCCAAATTCGTGTGGACAAATTAGTATAAATGTTGAATCAATATAACGACATTATTATTACTAATACTATTTCTTAAATGCTTTACGAGAAGTAAATATTTTATCAAAACAAAAAGGGGCCCATATTCAGTGCAGGTTGGGGACACCCTAATCCATATCCACCCGATATAACTTATTTAAAAAACTACATTGAATTGATGGTTCTGCATTAAAAATTGATCATGTTATTTCTCAAGTTTATTTATTTGTACAACCTCAAATTAAATTCTATTTCAATTTATCATATACAAAGTTCACATTTTATTCTAATGTTTTAACGTAGTTTATTATATAAATAATAATTATATACACTATTTAAGTATTAAACCTTATATTATTATTATTGTTCATTTCAAAAGGTTTTTTCTCTGAAGAGCATGAGGCAACAAGATTGTGTCTTTAGCAATTTTGTTTTACAGAGGTCAGGTTTTTAATTTTGCCCTTAAAACACTTGTTTTTCCAAATTAAACTTGGGAAGGGCTATATTGCATTCTATTCACAATTGCTACTAACAATTTACTGCTTTTTTAAAACTGCACCTATTTATTTTTATTTTTTATTTACGTTTGCTACTTTGAATGTTTTACGGAAAGTCATCTTTTAACAGTGGACATTTTGTGCAAAGCCAAACGCGTGGGCCCGTATTGTAGTGGGCCGGTGGTGGGATTCGAACTCCAATGCCCACTCAGGTCTAAATCGAGTGCTGTACCGCTGGACCACCCAGTCTATTATAATAAAAATATAATTTTATATGTTAACTGAATTTAAAGGATACAGGGATCGTAAAACAGCAACGGATGTTTCGTATTATCGAAAAGTTCATCTGCATCCAATTCACACTACAAAATGGCATTTGATTTAAACAAAAATTAAAAATTACATCACAAATCATTTTTAGATTAGTAATGAATAAAATAAAAAAGGGTAGTATTAATCATTTCAAATTATAACAAGTTGTCTTTCTTCTGTATTTAAAAAAAAATTTTATGTTTACTACTTTGAATGTTTTACGAGAAACATCTTTCAGTAGTGGATATTTTGGCAAAGCTAAACGTAGGCCCGCATTTTAGTGCCAATGGTGGGATTCGAACACATGCCTACCGAGGCCCAAATTCGAGCGCTGTACCGCTAGACCATCCCGACTTTTTATATTAAAATACGGATTTTAGACGGTTTACAGCGCTTGAACTCGGACCTCGGTGGGCATGGGTTCGATTCCCATCACCGGCCCACTAAAATACGGGCCCACGTTCGGTTTCGCTAAAATATCCACTGCTGAAAAATGTTTATCGTAAAACATTCAAAGTAGCAAACATAAAAATAAATAAATAATTATTATGACTATAATTAACATTCCTAATTGAAGTGCAAACAATCCTGAAGATTTGAGTAATGCTTATAAAGTCTCAATTTTCAATACTGGTGATATTCCTGATTGTTCGTCCTCCATGTGGTGCATCCTGGACTAGATGCCCATATGTATCTAGACTAATAACAACAGAGTCCAAATAAAATGTGGTATAACTTGGCTTCCGCTACAGTAGGTGGAGACGAGCATACACCCAGGATACATAAAAAGTATTTTAAGGCATACATATACCACAAGCAACCGTTGAACTAAGGGAGATAACTTTGACAAATAATCAGGCGGCCCCGTCAATTTTTGCAAACAGTGGCGCAGTCACGAGAATGCCGTCTGCTAACCAAGAAACTTTGTTATCCTTCCACGTTTGTTACGCTTATCAAAGCCATTGAAGTTAATCGTTTATATGTCTTGTAAATGTGGAAAATAATGAAGAAGTGATGACGTCACCAATTAAAATGAATAGATAGATTTATCAAAAAAGGTTCATGCAATGGCTAAAATAACATGCAAATTGATGTTAAGAGAGAAAATTGAACTGCTTACAGTCTGCCTATATGTTGTGCCAAATATGTAAGCCGCTTTCATCTTTTTTATCGAATCTTTGCACAACTGCAAAGGTCCGTTGCCATTGGCGGTAGTTTGAAAATTTAAAAAATGTCCGCTCAAATTGAACGTGGCCAAACGTATGTCCAAAATATCGTTTGGTTTGTAAGTAAACGAGATTGTTTTTTCTTTGAGTATTGTCGAAGTTTTGGTCGTATCGTAAAACAACCATGGCATTTTATTCATCCTAAGAAGATTGAAAGTTACAAGTGCAATAAAGTACATTATACAATCGCTAACGTAAGCAAACTTGTTACAACAATTTCTTATTTCCCTTATTTGCATATTTTACTAAATACACATTTTTTATCAGCCAAATATTCAGTAAAGTCATATTTTGGTGACAGCAAATGCTAACTCACGCCGAAAGAACAATCCTAATAAAAATTCAACCAATTAGAGTTGGTTGTAAAGGTCAAACGTACCAACCCAAAATGTGGATGCTAACTGACACCAAAAGAGCGATTTGCGTAAAAATTCAACCAATCAGAATGGGCTACTTTGTGAAAACAAAAATTGTACAACACAAACGTACCAACCCAAAATGTTTTGAAATGTCGATCGTGTAGCGGCTAAATAATTGAATTCGGCGCACGTTGTCGACGAACGCGTGCTGATACTCTGTTGGGTGTTCAATTGCAACGTACATAGATTTGCTAAAACTTGGCACGCTGTTTCGTTGGTATAGGCATCCTTTGAATGACACGTGTAACACAAATAACAATAAAAATGCAGACAAATATAATTAAAACAAATTACATAACACACATGTCAATTTATATAAAGATGCTAATGATTACGAAAATTTGAGTTCATTTTTTTTTCATTTTTCATTTTGGTTGGTGACGTGGTCACCTCTTCATTATTTCCCATATTTATACGACATGTAGAACGATCGATTTTGATGGCTTGACAAGCGTAGACAAACGTGGAAGAATAACAAAGTTTCTTGGCTGGTAGATGGCATCCTTGTGACGTCGCCACTGTTCGCAAAAATTGACGAGACCGCCTGATTTTTTGTCAGGGTTATCTTCCTTAGCCCAACGGCTACATATGGTATACGTATACTTTTAGATACCTTTTAAGTATCCTGGGTGTATGTTCGCACCCACCCGTCGTAGCGGAAGCCCAGTTATACCGCTGTGCACTCGGACCCTGCTGTTATTAGTCTACATGCCTGTTGGCACCTAGTCCAGGATGCACCACGTGGAGGACTAACAGTCAGGAATATCACCATCATTGGAAATTGAGACTTTATAAGCATTACTCAAATCCTCAGGATCATTAGCATCCCATTCAATTCCTCAGAATCATTAGCATCCCCCCTCAGGATCATTAGCATGTTAGTAATGCTTATAAAATCGTAATTTCCAATGATGGTGATATTTATGACTGTTCGTCCTCCACGCCGAACAATGGGAACCGAGTAGATGGCGGTTTAAGTGGGTTGCCGCTACGGCGGATAAGTACGAGCATACACCCATAATACTTAAAAGGTATATGTATATAATATGTATCCGTTTGGCTAAGGAAAATAACTCTGACAAAACATCAGGCGACTTTGTCAATCTTTACAAATAGTAGCGCCGTCACAAAAATACCAAAAAACTTTGTTATTACCGACATTAGGTGCGAGTTTTATAGTTAGTTTTCCCATTTATTAAAAAGTGTTTTCCTTAAACAGAGTGGTTTGGTGGTACAGTGCTCAACTCTAACCTTGGTCGACACCTGTGTTCTTTGTTGCTACAATGTCCACCGCTAAAACATGTTTTTCCTGAAACATTTAGAGTAAAAAAACTAAAATTTAAAATAATAATAATAATAACAATAAAACATATAGAAAAGAAATAATTTACTGAACAAAACGCAGAAGACGATCGAGATTGAGTTAACAAAAAATATGAAACAACTCCTGATCCAGTGTCCGTTTTGTGCTATTTAAACAAAACATGTAACATGTTAAAATACAACATAATAGCAAAACAATAACACAACGCATTCTTTTAATATTAATTGGCTTATCCTAAATAAATGCATATAAATAGTTTTATAACATTGGCATAATTTAAAATTAGTTATTTGTTTAAAAGCATTTACAAAATTTAAACGTTGTGGGTAATATAAATATGTAAAAGTAAGCATTTCATAAAATATTTTATTAATTTGTATTGTAAAAACAAAAATTCTAAAAATTTTAAATGTTTTGAACTGGAGCTTAGATACAATTTGTTTAAGTTTAACCTTAGAGACTAAGTAATGGTTATTGTGTATAAATAACATTACATATAAGAAGTAATTGTAACGATCAACTTAAATTTTAGTTAGTATAAGTTCATATCAACTGCGGACACTAAATATGGACTAACAATTTCCTAAATGTTCATTGACACTCAGAAGTTTTAAAAAATATATCAAGGTATATGTATAGATTATACTACACTAAATAAAATAACTCCGCCTGGTTTACATCAGAAATAATTCAATCTAGCCAGTCCCAAGTTTGGATAAAGGAGGAGGGTTTGAGCGCGCAAGGTTAGCAACCTGGCCTTTGTAAAAATTTGTACTGATACGGAAACAATCAAAAGAACGCCATTCCGGCAAACAACGGCAAAGAAGTGATCGCACGTATCTGGATGACAAAGTTACACAGATGACAGGGTTGAGTGAAAGCCGAAAGGAAGCTCAATCTTCGATTTGCAGAATTTTTAACACCAACGAGACTTTGTTGTTGTTGTTGTTGTTTTGCTGTAATTGTTGTCTTATTGTCCCATGGTTATTTTTAAAATAAAAGAGTTTTGTATAATATAATATAATATAATATAATATAATATAATATATAAATAAAATAACCCTAATAAAAAACAACATTGTCAATTTTATTAATAAAAACGCTGTCAAAAACATTATCTATCAGCCTAAAAACGCTGTTATTTTCTTGTTTATTACGTTTATAGAATAATTAGAGGCAATTGTTTAATATACCGTACAATTGTAGAAGCTATAATCACGTCGCCAACCACATTATTTATTATTATTATTATTATTATTATTATTATTATTATTATTACTATTAACTTAAAAAACAGAATATTAAAAATGTACATTTATTATAAAACTTAAAAAATTTAAATATTTTTTAAAAGCAGAATATACTAAAAATATTTTGAATTAAATATTATCATGTTTAATAAAATAAATATTAATCTTTATAACTGTTTGTTGCATTCTTTCTACTATATTTTTATTATTTAATATATATATATATATATATATATATATATATATATATATATATATAATTATAATATTTATTGTTATATTGTATTACATTTTTTAAATATTTATTCTTGTATGTAAAAATTATATACAATTGTAGTGTAAAAAATATTGTAACTAAATACTTACTGCTGGTAAAATTAAATTAAAACTACTCAACCCAACTGGAACTACAGGACTTGCACTTGCAGGGTTTCCAGATGAACCTATCAAATTAGGTGTTACACCAGGAAAACAGGTTCCGTCCACCTAAACAATAAGAAAGTATAATGATAATGATTATAATTAGTAGAAGTAGTAATATTGTTAATATTAATAATATTAATAATAATAATAATAATAATAATAGTAATAATAATAATAATAATATACAAAACAAAACAAAACATTTTTGGTCATTTCACTTCAAAACTATATATATATATATATATATATATAATTACATATGTAACTGCATATATAACTATATAACTATATACATAACTACATATATAATTTATATTCACTAAAGTATTTGGACATTGACAAGTTTCTGTTAATGATGACGCTCGTAACATTCGAATAATGTTTGTACATCTTAAACATCTACTTTAGCGATTAAACATTAAAAAATGTAATTTACTGTGAATTATAAGGCTTTGTATTTTGTTGACACTGAACACAAGTTTGTTGCGAATTTAAACTTCCTGTTTGGCCTGCATATACTATTTTTATTTTAGAAAATAATTCACTTTCAATTTTACCTGAAATAGAATCCGATGAACAAGATTTGCACGTTCCTGAAACCAAATCATAAACGCTACATTTTATACATAATAATCCATCTTCGCTAACAGTCTAAATAATATAAGCAAAAATATGAACGTACTTCTTTAGATCCACATTTTATGCATGTAACACTATTTCCACCAAAATTTTTAACAGTTTTGTAACCAGGTTGACATATACAAGATAAACCTATTTTATAATTTAAAAAATTATTTAACCATCATTAGACTGTTTTTGATATGATATGTTTTGAGAACACGCTTGGCATACTAAGTTAGCGGCATTAAAATATTCTGCATAAAAATTATTATCACGTGTTAAACAATTTATAGGTAAAGTATAAGTTAAACTATCAATTGATTTAATTTCATTTAAATAAATTAACACAATAAATAATGTAATATGTGTAAACATGTTAGCGTCTACAATAATGCAAAACTGTATCTAAGGTTACAAAACTTATAATAGCGCATATAAAATATTATAAAATTTAACAAATTAAAAAATTAAATAATGCGTTAGTTTAAATAATGCATTCATTTTTAAATATTTTAAATTGTGCACACTAAAAAAATTAAATTGTTAAATATTAATGTATACATTATAAAATTAGTACTTTTGTGTAAAAAAACAATAAGATTAAATATTTTATTTGAAATTTAATTGTTTATTGTAAAAATTATTTTATTTTATGTAAATAAAAATTTTAAATAATACATTTATTTTTAATAACTTTCACAATAAACTCCGCCTAAAAAGGATAAAAAATGAACCAATCTAGCTAGTCACCAGCCTAAATAAAGGAAAAGAGTTTAACAAGCTGTTTTTATAAAAAAATCTTTATTGTTACAAAAATAATAAAACCAGGCAATTCCAGAAAACAATAACAAATAAATTGACAATCGAAGTGAGGAGCTTGTCATGTTGCACGTTAAGTGGATGTCATCTCATGTTTTCTTTTTTTTTGTTTTTAAATATTAACTATGATGCAACAATTGTTTTAATATTATTATTATATATTTATTATTTTTGGTTATTTTTCCTAATTTTTAAATCTCTGTACTCTATTTTTTTCCGAATTTTTTCTGCTACAATCTTTTTATTTTACTCTTTACTTTCTATTTATTCTAATAACTTGAAATACATTAAAATCAAAAATCAAAAGATTTTTTAATTTTATTCGTGTACCACCTTGTTAGTAATAGCACGACTCAGATGAAAGAGTTGAGAGAAAGCTGAAAATAAGCTCTATATTCATTTTAAAGAACTTTTAATTTAACAGAAAAAATTAATTGATTGAATTCTGTTTACCAAAATAGACTATTGATAATGACAAAAGAAAGGTTAAGATAAAGGTTTTATAATAATAATAATAATAATAATAGTACAATTTATATTTTTAATCAATTTTGCCGTTTTTATTACTTTAATATTTAATTAATGATATTTTTAAATAAACAACCGGACATGTGATACTGATAATAGCATACAAACTTATGTTAATCTAACTAAATCTATAGCGTTATTAACATCTGCTATTACTGCAATATTAATTTATAGTAAAATTACAAATTACAAATTTAACAATAAAATGTACGCAAAATGTAAATTTTTTAACATCATAACTTAATTAATTAATTGGCAGTGCAATTTAACAATTGAAAATGATTTGTAAATGTATGCGTAAGTATATACATTTAATACAAATTAGGATTATATATTTAATTACAGAATAGAAAAACAACAAATAGTACAGCAATTTTGTATTATAAAAGATTACCAAAAACAACTTATAGATCTAACTTTTAATATTTTTTGGTTATTAATTATTTATTTATTTATTTCTAAACACTTTTGCATTAAAAAACATAAGACAACAAGGTTGTTTTATATATTTGTACATTTACTTTTGGCTTACATAATAAAACTCTTAATTCTATTAGGATTTTGCCGAACTTTGTTATCAAAGTAATGCTTTTAGTTTTTGGAGTACTTTAATAAAATGCGGTCCTCTTGTTCTTTATTTGGCAACATTTTTGCAAAACCAGGTTGCTAATCCTGCGCACCAACCGTCTTTTCTTAACCGGTTTTAAGATTGATTTCAATTATGACTACTTAATTAAACATTATAAATTACTACAATCATTAACTTTTTCAATAGACAGATATTGTATTTTTGTAATTTAGAAATTATATTGAATTGTTACTTTAAAATATATATAATAGTTATACATAATTGTGTTAAATTAATAATGTTTTAATATAGCTAAACAAACAATGATCTTAATTTGTCTGTTTTTCTTTTTATATTTTATGTTAGGAAATAAACTAATTATAGCTAATTAACAAGTATTAAATTCCATTATTATACAACACCTCCGTTAAAGTAGAACTCACAAAAAAATTAATTTCAGAAATTTAAATTATTTGTACGTATGATTATTAAAGGTTTTAAACTATTTATCATTTTTATTAACTAAAAAAATAACTGCTAGTTATTTAGTATTTTAATTAAAAGGATTTAGTCTCTTGTTAAATATCACAGAAAAAACCTATTGATTTCATTTCTAATAATAATCTTATCAGTTCCTTTCAGCATGGTTTTTTACCCCATCGTTCCTGTTTTACTAATTTATTATATTATTCTGACAAGGCTCTGTACTAGACCCATTACTCTTTATCATCTTTATTAACGACTTGCCTGGGGTAGTTAAGTCCAACATCCTGCTCTATGCAGATGATGTTAAGATATGGGGGTCCAGCTCTGTGGTTCTACAGCAAGATATTTTTAATATTTATCAATGGGCCTCTGAAAACTCGCTCCCTCTCAATTTCTCGAAATGTAAGCATATTAGTTTTGGTAAACCTTCAGGTAATACTTTTAGAGCATCTCCTTCAACCGACTCTCTTATTACATCGGTCTAATCTATTAAAGATTTAGGAGTAACGTTCTTATCCTCTCTACATTTCTCTGCCCATCATACTCTAGCTGCGCAAAAAGGTTTTAGGTTGATCAACTTTTTTAAGCGTACATTAGGGAATATTTCCCTCAGTTGTGCACGTCTTTTATATATGCTCTACATTAGGCCACATCTTAAATATTGTATTCAAGTTACCTCCCCTATCCTTAAACAAGACATTCATCGACTTGATCAAGTTCAAAGAAAAGCTTTCAAAATACCTAAGATCCTACATAATGTTGATCATATTAATTGGCTAAAAACGTTTAAGTTATTTCCGTTATCCAATAGAAGACTCCGAGGCAACCTTATTTTAGTTTATCAATTAGTTTATTCTGGGCGTAGTGCATTGTTTTTCGTTCCCTCACAGGAAATGTTAAGAGATCATAAGTATAAGTTTTCTAAACTTAGAGCTTGTACCCGTCTCCGTAGTTGTTATTTCTCCTACAGGGTCATTTCTGCCTGGAATAATTTGCCATCCCATATTATTTCAGCCCCCTCTCTGGATTCCTTTAAGCAAGCTTATAATAAGCATGTCCTCCTAAATTTTATTTAGCTTTTATTTATATTTTCCCAGTTTTATTCTTTTCCCTCCCCCAGATATATTGATATTTTAGAACCGAGGATTAAAAGGAGTTTCTCCTACTAACTTCGTGAATTATCCTGTATCCTGTATCCTGTAATACCCTATACTTTTTAAAGCAAAATCGTTTTTGTTATGTCATTTTATCTTATTTTTATTAGCTTAATTTTACATTAAAAATTGTAATTTTAAATTAAAATTGTTAATATAATATATTATTAATGTCTATTTAAAAATTAAAAAAATAAACTTTAATTATTTTAGCATGTCAAAACTTGTAATTGGCCCTTTTTAAAACTTATTCAGGATTTAGATTTGTACATTAAAATAACTAAGTAAAATGCTTTTTGGTACACGGGTTTAGTGTATTTCAACTTATTAGTAATTTATAGTAAAAATAATTTGGAAATTAAGTTGAAAAACAAAAATATAATGCAATAGTTTAATTTAAAATAGTAGATAGTGTGTGATAATAATAGTAGTAATAATATAACAAAGTAATAATAAAAAAAAGTTTGTATTACATTGCAAAAACATTATAATAATTTTTAAAAGTCAAAATAAAATATTTAAGATAATGTTCCATTTGACGTGCACCGTGAGTACATCGTAAGTACACAAATTAAATATTAATATTCCTGCTGTTTTCAATGTAATATACTCATAAAATGTTTTACTCATTGGCTTTATAATTAATTATAATTTATAATTACAAGATATAAAAAGTATTGTTTTTAAGTGTTAGTAAACGTTTTTTAAATAAAAATATTTTAAAGTATTAAGAATACAAATATGTTTAATTTATTTGTTACAATTTGTAATTAATTTAACTTCATATAGATATATTAAAAATTCTTATACTAATATTAATTATTGCTTTTTCCTCCTTATAATTTAAACCGTTAAAAAAAGTAATTTTAACTAATAACCAGTTTATATATATATATATATATATATATATATATATATATATATATATATATATATATATATGTAGTAGTGGTAACTTTAAATGTCATTTTCACAGTAACAACAATATGGTAACACTATTCTAATATTTTTTGTGTAAAATAAAATAGGAATAGAATAAAAAATTTTTTTGTTTATTTAAAATAATTATTATATTTTTTAAAAACATATATTTAGTTAAAAAATGTTTTCAGTAAAACTTAATAAATAAATCATAAAAAGTAAAAAATAAAAAAAATATTAAAAACTAAAATTTTTATTTTAATTATAGACATTGCATTTTTTAATTAAAAATTAAAAAATGTTTTATTTTTTTGCAAAATTATTTATTTATTGTTTTGTTGTACTACCTTATTTTATATAGGTTATGGGCTTTCTTGAACGTTGACTTACGTCACGAATATTTTTGCCTACGTTGCTTACGGATTGTGTAGATAAATGTTTATTATTATAATATAATTAGTTATGTATCAGAATCCGAATTTTCAAATAAATGGTGAACACCAAATGTATCCCCAACCACCTTATAATAATTCAAGTTTGAATACAGGTAATTTTTATTTTTAACAGTTTGTTAGATAAAGGAAGTAATAACGTTTACACCAACAATAATTTAGCCAATGTTTCCGATACAATGTAAGTTTTCTTATCTAAAATATATGTTTTAGGGTTCCACAAAATTGTCAATATCCGAATGAGGCTATCACCAATCAGTTGTCTTCACTTGACATTAAACAATCTCAAAACCAAACGGGATTTTATAATCCGAATCTTAATTTTCCACCTCAGTTTAATCAAACATCTATACAACAATCAGATCAACATTTACAAAATTACAATTCGCAGTTTCCACCTAACATGACCAATCAAGCTAATTCATTTTATCCTGGTCAAAATTCTGGTTTGAATAATAATTTTCGGAAGCCACCAAATAACGTCATAACTCCTTCTGTACCTCCAATGCCCTTGCCTAATCAGATGCCATCAAATCTTAGACAACCGCAATTTACTCCTCCAATGCCACCGATGCCTCCACAACAACAATATGCTCAACAGCAGAATTATGATCAAGGATCGTTTGGTTCTCCTCAACGGATGCAACCTACTAATCAATATCTACCAAATCAATCACTCCCGAATCGTCCATATCCTACATCAGCTCAACCTGGATATGTCAACGGTCAGGGATCTAGACAGCCACAATTTTCACAAAATATGAGTGCCGATAACTTTCCTAGTGCTGTAGAGGTTTGTGATAGATACTAAAATTTTGAATACATTTTATGGCATTGCACAATTGATTGATTTAGCATTATTAAAGATAAACGTTTTATCTATATTGATATTAGCAGTATTTTTATTTTTGCAGAAGTTCTAATACTATCAGTACACTTAGAAGATGTACGTACATAACATACTGTTAACTGATCAACAAATATAGTCACATTACAACTCAAGCGTAGGAACGTATAACTTTAGAATAAAAGTGTTTATTTTTGTATTTTATAGAAGCTATGAAGCGTGATGAACCTATTCATTACTACTGTATATTTATTCAATTAATGTTAAAGTGGATCAATACATTTTTTATTTTTTAGGTAATGGAAAGTAATCGAACCCAATTTACTGGAGTGTATTATACTGCACAACGTGGAGTTATCCCGCCGCTTGTGACAACTGACTGTCCAACACGTGATCAAGGAATATGTGCACCCTATTTTATTCGATCATCGTATTATGCTGTTCCGTGTTCATCGGAATTGTTGAAAACTGTTGGTTTACCGTTCAGTTTGACTATTTCGCCTTTTGCTGAAAAGCATCCGGAAGATATGGAAATATTGATTAGTGACATGGGTGCTCAAGTAAGATCAGTTATTATTTACATTTATTTAATTTTAAAATGTGAAAAGTTGACAGTTTTGTATGCGTTTGGTTAATAATTGTTGTACAAACAATAACTAATTTTAATAAATATGTTTTTGATCTATTTGGAAATTCACCAATTAATTTAATTAATTCAAATGATAAAGTAATAATATTTATTTAGTTACTTGTAGCTTGCATTTCGATAAACGAATGTTTTGGAATTATTTCATGCATATGATTTTTATTGATGATAAATATAATCTGAGATAATTATCACACGTGGATGTGATACGACGAGAGTGCCTAACTTGAAGCAAAACAGGAATTAGGATTTAACTTTAAAGCTTTTGATGAAAAGGACTGAAATTAAGGCGGTGCGTGTAAAACTGCTTACGTTGATTGATTGATTCATTCATTTTGGTTGGTGACGTGGTCACCTCTTCATTATTTCCCATATTTATACGACATGTAGAACGATCGATTTCGATGGCTTGACAAGCGTAGAAAAACGTGGAAGAATAACAAAGTTTCTTGGCTGGTAGACGGCATCCTTGTGACGTCGCCACTGTTCGCAAAGATTGACGAGGCCGCCTGATTTTTTGTCAGGGTTATCTCCCTTAGCCTGAAGAGCTACATATGGTATGCGTATACCTTTAGATACCTTTTAAGTATCCTGGGTGTATGTTCGCACCCACCCGCCGTAGCGGAAGCCCAGTTATACCGCTGTGCACTCGGACCCTGCTGTTATTGGTCTAGATGCCTGTTGGCACCTAGTCCAGGATGCACCACGTGGAGGACTAACAGTCAGGAATATCACCATCATTGGAAATTGAAACTTTGTAAGCATTACTCAAATCCTCAGGATCATTAGCATCCCGTTGATTGATTGATTGAGTTATAAAATAGAAATTTGACCCAAGTTATTTAGCTGGAGGTTTTGGTTAAAGACGATACCTTCAATAACAACTTAGGATTTTCGGATATAACATTGAGTACATTGGGATGCTAATAATTCTGAGGACTTGATTAATGTTTATAAAGTTTCAATTTCCAATGATGGTGATGTTCTTGACTGTTAGTCCTCCATGTGGTGCATCCTGGACTAAGTGCTGAAAGACATCTAAACTAAAAACAGCGGGGATCTAGTGCAAAACGGTATAACTGGGCTTCCGCTACGGCGGATGGGTGCAAGCATGCACCCAGGGTAATTAAATGGTATCTTAAGATATACGTATACCATATGTAGACTTTGGGCTAAGAGAGATATCCCTGACAAAAAAATCAGACCTCGTTAATTTTTGCGAACAGTGACGACGTCACAAGGATACCGTCTACCAGTCAAGAAACTTCGTTATTGTTCTACGTTTGTTACGCTTACCAAGCCATCGAAGTCGATCTTTTATATTCTATATAAATATGGAAAATAATGAAGAGGTGATTACGTTATCAACGAAAATGAATGAAATGAATGATGAATACATTGTAGATAACTATCTTTTCCCTCTTTTAACATTGTGCTACAGAGTAAAAGGTTTTACGTAGTATGTGGTTTCAAATCCATCTTCTGTGTCACCACATTTTTTGTCTATCAAAGCTTCGCCTTTACAGATTCGACATTTTAATCAGTGTTGTCAATTTTGCCAAATTTAATTTATGTTTATTACCTTGAATGTTTTACGAGAAACATCTTTCGGCAGTGGACATTTTAGCGAAGTCGAACGTGGGCCCGTTGAGTGGCGGTATATGTGTTCAGATCGGTTTAATTGCCTGTTCAGTATAACGTTGGATGGTGTTGAATAAAAGTTGAGACATTTAACAATTACATTCCTGCTTTAATGGTAATTATTGATCCTGGCTGCAGTACAATTTTTATGTAGATATTTGGTGTTAAAGTATTGAATCTTAGACAATCAGCTTTTGTTATTCACTACGTTTCTGTAACATAGAATACAACAAACCTAATTGATGTTTGTGATTTGCTTTCAGTAAATAAATAACTGTAGTCTAGTTTTCACTATTTGAATTAACTATAATAAATACCCTCATGAAGGAATAATTTACTATTAGTGCAATGTCAATAATTGCAAAAATATGCAAATTCTTGAACAGTGATACAGTTCTGTAAAAGATACATTGATTAACTTATTTTAAATATTTTTTGCTTCAGCGTTCTAAAATAACACATTAACTACACCGTGCATACAGCTGGTTTTTTATCACGAAAGCTGAACGTATTTACATCATTTCATTGTGGTTGGATTTGAGGATTTAGTAATGCTTATAAAGTCTCAATTTCCAATGATGGTGATATTCCTGACTGTTAGTCCTCCACGTGGTGCATCCTGGACTAGGTGCCCCTAGGCATCTAGACTAATAACAGCGGGGTCCGAGTGCACAGCGGTATAACTGGGCTTCCGCTACGGCAGGTGGGTGCGAACATACACCCAGGATACTTAAAAGGTATCTAAAGGTATACGTATACCATATGTAGCCCTTGGGCTAAGGTAGATAACCCTGACAAAAAATCAGGTGGCCTCGTCAATCTTTGCGAACAGTGGCGACGTCACAAGGATGCCGTCTACCAGCCAAGAAACTTTGTTATTCTTCCACGTTTTTCTACGCTTGTCAAGCCATCGAAATCGATCGTTCTACATGTATAAATATGGGAAATAATGAAGAGGTGACCACGTCACCAACCAAAATTAATGAATGAATTTGCATAGCATATTCAACGATTGAGTTTGGTGGTTTGATAAGCGTAACAAATGTGGAAGAATAACTTTTATTGGCTAGTAAAGGGTATAGTTGTGACAGGACCATTTCGCGAAGATTGACAGAAACTGCCTGATTTTTTGTCAGGATGTTTTATTATTTGAATTAAGAGAATTGTTGTATATATATATATATATATATATATATATATATATATATACATATATAATCAAGGGTCCCGTACGCTGTGCCCGTTGCAAAGCCTACATGAATCCATTCATGAATTTCATCGATGGTGGACGACGTTTCCAGTGTGTGTTGTGCAACGGAATGACAGAAGTTGGCGCCGACTACTTTTCGCATTTGGACTACACTGGACGTCGTGTCGACACGAGTCATCGACCCGAATTGTGTTTGGGCAGTTATGAGTTGCTTGCCACGCCCGAGTATTGCAAAAACAATCAGTTTCCACAGGCACCAGCTCTCATATTTTTACTCGACGTCTCGTTAACTTCGTTGCGGTCGGGAATGGTCAAGCTGTTTTGTATGCAGTTTATGAATCGCATATTTCCCAAATTACCAAAGTATGTTGTAGTTTGGCAATTTTATTGTTCTAATGTTTTTTTGGTTACTGGGAACCAGGTTTTTGTCAAGTAGATATTTTTAGAGCACTGGGTTCCATTTATAATTTCAAACAAGAATAATGGAAGACGTAAACTGTGAGATGAATTCGTTTCGTATATTATCTTCAGTCACAAATATGCTAATGATATTGAGGATTTGAGTAATGCTTATAAAGTCTCAATTTTAATGATGGTGATATTTCTGACTGTTCGTCCTCCACGTGGTGCATCCTGGACTAGGTGCCTATAGGCATATTGACTAATAACAGCAGGGTCCGAGTGCACAGCGGTATAACTGGATGGGTGCGAACATACACCCAGGAAACTTAAAAGGTATCTAAAGGTATACGTATACCATATGTAGCCCTTGGGCTAAAGTTGATAACCCTTATTAAAAATCAGGTGACCTCGTCAATTTTTGCGAACAGTGACGACATCACAAGGATGCCGTCTACCAGCCAAGAAACTTTGTTATTTTTCCACGTTTGTTACGCTTATCAAGCCATCGAAATCGATCGTTTATATGTCGTATAAATATGGGATATAATGAAGAGGTGACCACGTCACCAATCAAAATGAATGAAAATGAATATATATATATATATACAAAAATATATGATATAATTAACTTAGCATTAATAACTACACAATTCAAGCTATACCTGTGTTAATCAAGTTATAAATAGTTGTTGTGCACACTATATGAGTCTTGATTTGTGAATGTAAACAGATTTAAATGTTTTTTTTAACATATTAGAGGGTTGAGCAGTAATCAACATTTTTTCCGATTCATTGTAATTGTTGACGTGGTCACTTCTTCATTGGTTCTAAATCTGTATAGCATCTTAAACTATTGACTTTTGCGGCTTTACGAGCGTCACAAATATAGGAGAATAATGAAATTTCTAGACCACATCTTTGTAACAGTACCAGGGTTATTTCTCTCAACTCGAAGGATACACATGGTATACATATACTCTGAGGTAACTCTTAAGTACCTTGGGCCTATGCAGCATACCGAGTGGATAGCGGTATAACTGGGCTTTCACTGGATTCCCGTTTAACGAATTGGTGCTAGCATAAATCCAACATGCTTAAAAGGTATCTCAAGGTATCCATTTACCATATATAACCGGTTAGGCTTGTGGATTCATTAACCGGCGTCAACCCTGAAAGAAGGTCGTCTCGTCAATTCCTGTGAACACTGGCGTCGGTGCAAGGAAGCGGTCTTCTAGCCGAGGAACTTTATTTATCTTTCCAAGTTTATTTCGCATCCGACAACCTTTTTGTATAGGAATTTGAGAAGCCTTTCAAACTTGGAATTAATGAAGAAGTGGCTCTGGCATCAACTTATTGATTATATTAGTGATTTACAAAATGCCCTGTATTGTGCTTGTAGAGAATCACCCGATTCGCCCAGCCCCGTTCGAATTGGCTTTATTACGTACGACCACCAAATCCACTTTTACAACTTGACGCACATCAATGATCCCGATTCGTCCGAAACACTGACGAACGGCGGCGGGCCGGTTCGTTTTGGCCGACCGCAAATGCACATCGTGTCGGACATCGAAGATGTATTTGTACCCGCTGTCGAAGGTTTTCTTATTCCGCCCGATCCCAATGCAATTTCGTGCATTTTGGAAATGATTATGACGCAGTTTTGTGCCGATGTCGCGGCGGGACCCGACGGTTTTCAGCCGCGCAATACACCGACCGATGCCCTACTGGGTCCGGCTATTCAAGCAGGTCTCGAAGCGTTACGCAGTGCCAATAGGGCGGGCAAATTGTTTGTCATGCATTCGAATTTGCCATCGGGCGAAGGTCCAGGCAAGTTGAAAGCTCGCGAGGTCAATTCGGCTATTGGGACGGAAAAGGAAAAGGTAGGGCGATGATTTGATTGGTTGATTGATTGTTATTTTATCCTAATCACAAGCACTTTGTTCTTTGTGACTGATGGAAATAAAGTATACTAATGATCTTTAGGATTTGAGTAACGCTTATAAAGTTTCAATTTCCAATAATTGTGATATTCTTGATTCTTCGTCCTACGGCAATATATGAGAGTGAAACATGGAAGCGAACAGTTAAGATTAATAAGATAGTGGATGTTTTTATCGCCGGTGTCTTAGATTACCTGGGGCTGTCACGTCTCAAATAATGGGATAATGAGAAGAACTAACTTTCGTTCACTACATGACATCATTACAATTAGACGAAGAAAATTGCAATTACCGCCCGAAAGAACTAACTGAAATAAGTATCTCATGAGATCTAACAAAAATGTTGGCAAAATGTTTGAACACATGCTTTTTTCTTATTCTAAAGTAACAGGGTTTTGCGAAAATAATAATCTTGGATCCAACTGCTCCACTGATTGGTTTCATGTAAATGCATATTTTTAGAATTGTAATATTGATTACGTATTTATGTTCTTCTTACATACGATACCGCTGAGAACGACCTAAATCGTTGACTTAACAGTCTAGCTTCTACTATCTACCATATGTAATCGGTTAAGCATCCGACAACCCGTTCGTATAGCAATTCGTGATGCTATGCGAATTTGGAACTAATCAATTAATGGTACAACCAATTTTTATTATACGTCTTTCATCTAATTGATTTCATCGTTTGTTGTTGCTGTTGTACAGACACTGCTCAATCCATCGTGTGACTTTTACACCGGCTTGGGTAATTTGTGCGTCGAAGCTGGCTGCAGTGTCGATTTGTTCCTGTTCGCCAGCAGCTACATCGACATTGCCACGCTGGCCGAAGTGCCCAAATTGACGGCTGGTCATTTGTACAAATACAACTGCTTTCAGGTGAGTTCGTTGTTTGCCCTAATGGCGGTCGTGGCGTGTGGTTGTACTATTTGTTATACAAATCAATATAAACATGTTTTGGAGCAAATACACGCGTACTGCAATTTAATCAGATTGTATTATAGAAAGCCTTGCGGCAACTTATAGTAGTCGCAATACTGGTTTAGGCATTGTATAAATGCTCAAAATAGTAAACCTATGGTATACATTTATTTTGGTTGGTGACGTGGTTAACTCTTTATTATTTTTCATACAATTGATCGACTTCGATGGCTTGATAAGCGTAACAAACGTAGGAGAATAACAACGTTTTTTTTAGCATCCTTGTGACGTCGTCACTGTTCGCAAAGATTGACGAGGCTGCCTGATTTATTATCAGGGTTATTTCCATTAGCCCAACGGCTACATATGGTACACGTATACCTTAAGATACCTTTTAACTATATATATATATATATATATAGTTTGATCTACAGGGCGTACAATTCCTATCCGACTTGGAATTTGCCCTGACCTCCTTGAAAGCCTTCAACGCCGTCATGCGTGTTCGAACGAGTACGGGCATTCGTCCAGTCGATTTCTTCGGCAACTTCTATCAGCCCAACACTTCCGACATTGAACTGGCGACAGTCAGTTCGGACACTGCGATTACTGTCGATTTGCGTCACGACGAGAAGTTGCAGGAATCTGACTTGATCTTTATTCAGGCAAGTGACGAGGAAAATTGCAAATTGTTTCTTTTTTGTCGTTTTTTTT
>JAKXYG010000479.1:0-130494 GCA_025895645.1 Cardicola forsteri | reverse complement strand
AAACTTAGTTTAAATAAATGCATTTAGTAAAAAAATTCTTATTTTAATGTGTTTTTTTTAAATTTTAGTAGCAGAAATAATTATTTGCATTTATTAATCTTACTTTTTTGCAGCAGAATAGATTTGCTGGTTTTTTAGAGGCTTTAAATATGCTTAAAGCTGTACGTATTAATTGATTTTTATTAACTACAATCCACATTTATAAACGTATACATAATTTAAAATATTAATTAAGACAACATATTTTATAATTGCAATTTTTGTCACAAAACGGATGCATAATATTAAACCATCGTAATCTTGTTTTAAACACAATACCTTGCATAAATAATAATAAATGGTTACAAACTAGAATGGGTAGATTATAAACAACAATAATTGGTTAACACAAAAATCCTATAGATATAAAATTATTTGTATAAGTATTGTTAAAATTGCTAACAAGTAAAATCCAATAATTATTACAGACAGTTATTAAGTAATTAAAAATATTTTGAGATAAAATTTCACTCTCTGAGCAACTTGCTAATAATGAGATATACGTATTAATAAGATCAATATTTTTATAATAAGATAAAAATGGACACTTATAATTTACACCTAATTTTTTAATACCAAATTGCAAAAATTTAAATAATACATTGAAACTAGAACAAATTTTTTAATGTAAGTGACTAGATCACTACTACTTATTATATTCGCTCGAGACTTATTACAACAAAATTTAAAGAAGCTAAAGATATAGAGCAACATTGTAATACTACAAAAAATTATAATAATTTAAACACCGCTACAAATAGTTTTGTTACGTTAGTTAAAAATTATTTTAAAAAGTTTTGCCGCAAAGTTAAAATACTTGTAACACTTACCAACATTACATCGAGGAAGCTTAACAAAATACGCAAACAAAAGGAGGTAGAACAGAAAGCTACAAACCACTCCTTAGTAAAACACTTACATTTTAAAATAAAAAATAAAATTAGTTTTAATTAAAAATGTATCAATAACGTCTATTTTTTTCCTACAACAACTCAAAAAATATATAGAACAATATTAACAAATGTTTTGAAAAACCAAAGCTGTTACTACCTTTTTTAATATAAACTTTTTTAATACACATTTTGTACACAGCAATGCTGTAAAAATAATTTAGCTAGATAACGTAAACATTAATAACAAACCTAATGTTCTCATATTTGTACATAATAAAAAAAAAATTATACAAAGCTCCAAATCTACAACATCATCAAGTCCTGATGGGCTTAGTATGCAAATGTTAAAACTATGCTCGCCCTAAATATACTCTCTATTTATGCAAATTTTAATCAGTTCTATAAACAAAAGCAGAATAACAAAATTGTAAAAAAAGTTTAAAATTGTTTTAGTCTCGAAAAACAAACAACTAAAAAAGTAAAAAATTTTTAATTAATTTTATGCACATCAATACTTTAAAATTTAACTAAGAAATTGATTTTGAATAAACAAAAATAAAACATTTAAAACAAGTAGTAATCCATGTCAATTTGCGTACAAGGCAAATAGTTCTGCACTAGATTGTGTAGTTAAAAATATTGTACAATTACTAAATAATAAAAAAGGTTTTGTAGGCTGTTTGTCTGTTGACTATATAGCCGCATTTGACAGCATATGCAGAAACAAACTGCTTTAACGTTTAATTAAACTAAATGCTCCCAATTACACAATTAAATAGCTAATTAATTATTTTTAAAACAGAACACAATACCCTCAAACTGAGTGCAAAAATGCACTTTAATTTAAAATAAAAAGATGTTCCACAAGGTACAGATATGTTTTTTTTCTTTTTTTAATATACGTAAATGTTCTCCGACCAAAAAAGCTTGTTGTACTTTTTAAATACGCGAGTGGGATAGACATATGTAAATCTATCTCTTTATCTAAATATAAAATGCATTTTTTAAAATTAATCGGTAAATTAGTTGTTTGGTCAACAAACCATAGTCTAAAATTAAATTCTACAAAATGTAGAGTAATTAATTCTAGATTGCACAAACCTTTAGCACTGTTAATTCTATTTTATCAAAAAAAATTTGTTAACAATGTTAAGATTAATATTTGGTGTTTTATTAAATAGCAAAAACTTACCTGGTTTGATTACATCAATCATTTGTTTACAAAAACTACAAAAAACGGTTAAAAAAACCTTTGTGTTTGCCAAAATGTCAATACATATTTAAAACTTTATTTTATTTAATAATATTATATTACTTTTTTGTAATATTTTCGGAACTAAAAAATTTTTTTATAAATAAAAAAAAAGTATTACCATTATTAGCCGATTATCCGGCACTCGTTACAATGATATTCTTAATAAAATAATTTATTGCTACTTTAAAAAATGTTTTCAATTTGTTACTCGTATGTTTAACAACTCCAATAATCTATTTTATTGTGATTTTAGCAAATTATTTGCGTCGGAAATAACAAAAAAATTACATATACACGTTAAGTGCAAAACAAATGCGTATTTAAATTTATGTTTGCCGTATTTAGCAAAATTATTATTCAATTCCAACAAAGTTTAAAATGACTTTTTATATTAGTTTATTTAAATTATGAATACGTTTTTTTTGTGTTGCCTAATTATCGTTGTTTGTAATCTGCCCATTTTAGTTTGTAACTATTCATTATTTTTTATGCAGGGTATTGATTTTTTACTTATACTCACTTATGTGTCATTAGAATTTTATGTATACTGTTATATATTTGCACACTATTAATTGTACTACTTTTTGTAAATATTATTATGCGTCTCCACGCGTATTAAATTAAGCATGACTTTTGAGCATAGTTTTATTTTATGATTTTTTTAGTTTATGTAATTTAATCTTATTTTATTTATATATTTTTGGTTTAATGTTACGTACTGCTAATCGTATTGTATGTTATAATTGTACATATTTATTTTGTGTTAAAAACTACTTTAACTAAAGTTTTTAAACCAATAACTATAAGTAATAATAATTGTTATTATTGTATAAACCTTCAGTAATTTTTTAAGAAAAAATGGTAATAAGTCTATTATTATATTGTAATAGAACATTGTAATTATTAACTGTTAATTATTTTTAATTTAAAAAAAATAATATTCTAAATTTTAAACGTTAAATACATTGCTTTATATACTAAGAATTTTAAATTAAATAATTTAATACACTTAAATATAAAAAAATAATTTATATTTATTTTAGTATATTGTTAAAATATGAGATAATTCTGCATTAAAAAATTTTATAATTAATGTTTAATAAATTATTTAAAATAAATTATTTATGAAATAATATTTTAAATCTTAATGTTGCATATGCATATTATAAGAATTAAATATGTTATAAAATATTTATGCAATGTTATGCAATAATTTTTAATATTGAAATATATTACAATAATATTATTAACTTAATATAACTACAACATATTTTAATAATTTTTAATTAATACTAAATAAAATATATATACTTGTTTAGTAAAAAATAATTTTTAAAAGTTTAATTAATTATAATAAAATTTTAACAGCTTTATATTACTTATAAAAAACTGTTTTAAAATTGTAAAATTAAATTTATAAAATAAACATATGTAAAAACAAAAATAAAACAACGTACATAATATTTTAAATGTCGGTATGTTAAAAATTATATATATATATATATATATATGCATACTGCCATTGCAGATGGTAAGTATATCTTAGCATCTAATAAAAAATAATCAAATTTTTAATACTTAATTTAATTTTTAAATTATTAAAATTAAAATGGGTTACAACACATAACATAATTTAGTATTTGAAAAACTTATATTGCATGCGCGTATTGAATAAACTTAATATATAATAACATGTTAACATTGTGTTATGTTGTAATTTCTAACATTAAATTACATTGGACAAATTGGTATTAATAATTATGTTATATAACTACAACATATTTTAATTATTTACAATTAAAATTAACTAAATTAATAGTTACTGTGCATTTTATTTTAGCTGATGGTAATTGCATTAAAATCATTAACAAACAATAATTAAATTAAACAGATTAAATATTGCAAAAAATATCTATGTTTTATTTAATAATTGTAAAATTAGAAACTATAAAAACACGTAAATAATAACTTAATAACTTAACCAACACATTTAATTAAATTATATTAATTTGTTTTTCTATAATGATTGTACAAAAGTTTATGGTTTAAGAACTTATGCTTAGTAAATTTTAATATAAAAAATAAAAATTTTAAAAATTATTAATTATTTTTTAAACTATATATATATATACATATATATATATAAATGGAATATAAGAAGTTACATTAAACAAGCGCGCAATAAGTTTAATAATTTTATTATTAACTTGCAATATTTGCATTTTTAATTATGTAACATTTAAACAAAATTGAGCATAAAAAATATTTATTAAAATTTTTTATAAAATAAACATTATTTTAGTTTAAAATGTTAATTGTTACATACATTATATTTTAATTTAGCGTATAATAAAACTGCAGTCTATTGTAATTTTAAAAATGGTTTGTATATCTAATATATTAAAACATTGTTAAAATTTAAACAGTTCTTAATCGTACGTTAAATAATTTAAAATAAAAATTATTTATACAGTATTTCATTTGTTTTTGTGTTATAAAACAGTAAATAAAAAATATAGTGATGATAATTAATTAAGGTATGTTATACAATTGTTTAATAATACCAGTCAAAAAAATAATAATTTCTTAATTTTAAATAAAACTTATTTATAAATACATTTGTATAATTTAAATAAATTATATTTTTAAGATTAAAAATAAATGTACATTTGGTAATAAATTCAATTAATAATCAATTTTATAATTTTTTTGTAAGCTGGAATTAAGAGGGTGCATTATTTCTTTTATGTAAGAAAATATGCAAAAACTAATAAAATAAATAAACGTTTAAATAAAATTTTTATTATTGCATTGTGTGACATAAAAAAACATGTAATAGTAAAATATTATATATATATAATTGATATATAATATATTATATATACTGATTTCAGTTTTCTTACTGACGTACACATAAGTGTTTAAAAAAAACTGTGGGTTATGTCTAACAATTATTTGCCTATCATAATTAATAAACAAATTTTTAATACTGTTATTTTTTTACACATTTAGTAAACACGGAAAAACCAAAGTTAATGTTAAAACAACACTTAAAAAAACATTGTCAGTCCTTACTATAGTCATGTTATTTTATCCACCTAAGGACAAAACTTTGTTTGTACAGATTAAAAATAATTTTACGGGAGTAACATAAAAGCAAACAGACAATACTGATAAAATGGTTAATGTTTTTTTATTATTAGTGCCTTAAAAGTATTTACAAATTACATTTAACTAATTAAAATTATAACAAGAACTGGCTTTTTTCTATTAAATAACTTATTACAATTTTTTAGTCAAAAACTTATTTGATCACGTAATACGTTTACCGCTCCCAAAATAAAACAAAACGGTTTTAGAATAAAAGATTAAAATGTAAAAAAGTTGGTAAACTATAGAAAACGTGGCTAAACTATTTTAAAATTAAATGAAATAAAATGTTTATAAATTAAACAAAATGTTTGTCAAAATGTTAAAATAAGTAGAAACATTTTCTTGTTTTAATTTTTTAATTATAAATTTTTTTTTGTTGTTAATTGAACTTTTCATGCTTATTTTTAAAACAAAAGAGTTTTGTAATAATACATATATTTAATTATATATATATATATATATATATATATATATATATATATAATATAGATTATAATAGTTTATAATATTTAATAAATGACTATTAAATAACAAAAGCAAAAGTTTTAAATTTACTGCATTGTATAGTTTTTAAACTGTAAACGTTTGATTAATTGCTTAAAATTGAAAAACATTTATTATATTTATTTAAATTACTTAGTATTTGTATATATTATTTGTATAATTTAATGTAAAATTATTATTTTTAATTTTATTAAATTGTTTACAAAGCATTGCAAATAATATTAATAAAAATGGCTAAATATTTTATATATTTAAATAACATAAATAAATGTTGTTACACTGGCTATTAATAATTTTCAAAAATTTTTTTATAAACAATTAACTTTGAGGTTAGGTTATATTAAAAATGTAAATATTGACAATTTTATTAATAATAAATACTTTTTCCTTGTATTATTTTTGTAATTAAAAAATAAGATTTTATGTAGTTAAAAAGGCTATTGTTATTAAACGACGAAATATCATTTACAATAATATTTTTTAAATAAGCATAAACCGTTGACATTTAAAAAATGTGAACAAAACGCATTGCTTGTAAAATCTTTATTATTTAATTGTTATATTTACATTTATTAATAACTTAAAATTTAATTAAAACTATTTATTGTATTTTTTCTTATGATTATTATAGCATAATTAATTTTTAGTTTGTGTTAAGTAATATGTACATATATAAGTCTATTTAATCCAATGTGTTTAGAAATTAGTGGTACTAATACATACTTGATAAATAAACTAAACTTAAACTAATTACAATTTATTGTTAAGTTTTTTTTTATTTTAAACTATTCTATTATTCATAATAAACATAGTTTAATGTTTTATATTATGCAGTATTTGTTACTATTACTTACACATAAACAATAATTAATCTCTTTAGAAATGCTTTATATTTGTATTTATAATTTATTATTAAACTAACCAGGATGTTATTTTTATAACTTATCCATTTTGAGTGCTAAACTAGATTTAATTAATTTTTTTATAATTCTATTTATAAAATATTTAAAAATTTTATTGTTGTACATATGCGCCGTTAAGTTAGGACTGTAAATAAAATAAATCTAAACAAAAAGTATTAATCGATTGCAACTTTTAGTAAATTAGAATTGTAATTAATTTTGTAGTGTAATGCTGTTTGTATTTAACATATTTTAAAAATTAATTAAACAAGAAAAAGTGAAATAATTATAAATATAAATTACATACGTTTTTAAAACATTATCTAAGTTATTTTTATTAACAATTTAATACTAAATAAATGTATAATTATAAATTTTATACGTTCCATTAAAAGAGAATAATAGTAAGTTTACACAATTGTTATAAAATAATTAAAACTGTTTCTGTTTGCATTTTGTGTTATCACAATTAAACTTGTTTTAATATTAATTATTTAAAAAATTTTTTTTTAATATTTACTTTCTATTTATTATTTTATTTTAGTGTTACTTAGAATAACATTTACCAGAAAGTAACTATTATTTGTTATGACAATTTTATAAAATAATAATTAATTGTTATAAAACATTATTATTTAATAAATTATATATATATAGATATATATATATATATACATATATATATATATATATATATATATATATATATATATATTCTTGTTTAAAAATAGTAAATATTAAAAAAAATGTTTTGTTTATATATTTTTTAATAATTTTTTTGCAGTTTTTAATTTTTTATTAAATTATAACCTAATATTCTATTGCTTTAGGTAATTTTTACATTTTTTTCCTTTACATTGAATAACATAAGTATCTAAAAAAATTTAAATAAATATCTAATATCTTAAATTAAAATAATATGCTATCAAAACTAACACAACATGTTAAATGTTTAATTAAAAAATTGCATATATTATATTGCCGTAATTAACTAATTTATACAAATTTGACTAAAATGTATTTTTTTATTATAAAGATCAAAATTTCGAATAATTATGTAAGCTTTATTTTCCGTTTATTTTGCTTTGTACTGTTTTAAATTTATAAATAATTTTATTATTATTATTAAACAAATATTTATAAAATAAAGTTAACATTAAATTTAATTTTTTGTGTTTAAATTAATTTTAAATTTGTATATTTTTAAAATACATAAAATATATTATAAATTATTACTTTTTAAAATTTATTTTAATACACATAGAGTTAATACACATATATATAGTTAAAATATTTAATATACAGTTAAATTATGTATATATATATATATATATACATACATACTGTAAAAGTCCAAAATTAAGGCAACCTATAACAATACGTCTTATTAGTATTAATTTGTGTATCGGATTAGAATACATTGTTTAAAAAGAAAAATGTTGTGTGTAATGTCAAACAATTAGTTGTTCATTAAAATTAATAAAAAAATTATTAATAATAATGTTCTTTTTACATATCTGGAAAGCATTAATAGTTTGAAAAAAATTAATATTAAATCTAGATTTAAAAAGGCAATGTCAGTAGTTTATATATTTAATATTAATATAGTCATGTTTCCCTATTTACCAAAGGACAAAACTATGTATATTAATAATTATTTTACGACAATATATATGACTAAACATTATTAATAAAATAATAAATGTTTTTTATTAAAGGATTTAAAAGTATTTTACAAATTACCTAGCTTAGTTATATTTTAAATATTAGGATACTACCAAATAATTTTGTTTACTACATAACATTATTACATTTCGCCAAACGAAATTAATTGGTTAACAACTAGCAAAATTGTATGGAATAAACGATTAATAAGAAAAAGTTTGTAATTATAGTCTACAAATTATTTGGAACATTTAATTTTAAAAATGTATTATGAGATTAAACAAAACGTTTAGCAAATGTTCAAATATATAAAACTACTTGTTGTTTTATGGTCTTTTTAAATTATAGGATATTGTTGTTTGTTATAAATGTCATCTTATTGTTCTCTGCTTATTTTTAGTAAAATAATTATACACAATAATAATTATTATATAATACAGAATTTACTAGATCTGTTTTTGTACCTTGTATATTGTTGTAGATCGGCTCTCTTTAAAAGTGTCGCTGAAATGGGAACATTGGCGTATCGATTGTTCATTCGTCAACCACCTCGATATCAATAAATATTAAAAAAGCAATAAATTAACGTTATAACAAATAAACAATCTTTATTTTTATTTAATAAAAATTTACATATTATAATTAGTTCGTTTATATTTGGTTGTATTCTATTTTGTTATACATTTTAAGCCAATTTAACAAAAGTGGTATTTTCTGTAGGACAAATAAGAATTACAATTGTTTTAAAAATAATTTCATGTTTAATTTAAATAAAAAATATATTTTGTTTTAAGCAAAATTAGTAAAATGCATTATTTTTATAAAAAATTAAAAACAATAAATTATTAACTTTTTAATAATAATTATTTATTTCTTAAATATATAGATAGAATGTATAAAAATATACTTTTTATATTATTTCAAAAAGTCTTTTATTAATAAATAAATATATATATTTAATTTAAATAGTTTAAATAATTTATATTATATTATTAATATAATAAATTAAAACATTCTGGTTTGGATATGTACCTTCCTACTTAATACTACTAATACAATTGCTTATTAAAACAGTAACAATTAATTAAACTACTTTTAAACAGAGTAATTATTTTTAAAATAAATTAATGTTTAAATTTTGTTAAACGCTTTTTATAGTTTAATTAATTGTAAATAAAAAACACAAAATTAATTATTGCTAAGAATTTGTTAGTTAAAATAAATATATAAATAAACATGATTTTTTGGCAAATGTACTTAATTTATATATATATATATATATATATATATATATATATATATATATATATTACCAAAGTTATTATTAACTTGTTGTTTGTACAACATATTTTAATTGCTTAAAAATAATAATAAATTAATATTTAGCATTATTTTTTTAAGAAATAAACGTATTTTTAGCAATAATGTAAATTTCAATTTGTTGTATATGTATACTCAGCAAAAATACATAAAAATATTATATTAGTTTATTGTGCAACATTTTGACTGCTAATATATTAATTGCATTAAAATGTTTTTTTTAATTTTGTAATTGTAAATAGTATGCTAGTTAAATTATTTTTATAACGTTAATTATTATGATTATCAATTACATGCACTCTTTATTTTAATAAATTTTAAGACTTAATTTTATATTATATTTTAATAAATAATAAAATTTAAAAAATAATAAATGGGATAGAAATAGTATTTATTTAAGTTAATACTAAAATCCGCAAATTATGTAATTATAAATTTAATAAAGGACTTCAACATTATTATTATTTAAAGCATTGATTAATTAGTAAAAATGCTCTATTTTTTTGTATTTTTTAAATATTAGAAATGTGTAGCGTTTATAATTTATTTATTAAATTATTTTTAAGCAAATCATTTGTTTTTTAAATATTTATTAAATGGCATATTCTTTTTTATTTAATAAATCAAAATAAAATAGTAATGTTAATATAAAATATTTACTTATAATCTTAATATCATTTTTTAAACTTAAATAATTAAATTGTTTTACAAAAAACAAACAAATTATATTGCATTATACTTTAGATCAGCTTGTTTATCTAGTGTACATGTAGAAATACAACACTCAGCAAATTAGTCTTTATTTAATAATTTAATAAAATAAAATAATAACTTGGTATAAAATTACATAATTTTACATACAGTATATATAAAAATACATAAAAGTTTAAACCACTTTATTATCAGCATTTTAACGCTGCTAACATATTGATTGCAATTGTATAAAATAATAAAATTACTATATTTATGTTAAAAACAAATATGCTTAAAGTAACAAACTAGAAAAACTTATAATTTTAAAATATTGGTATAAAAGAAAAAATTAATATTTAAATTAATATATGTATAAATATTTATAAATACAAATAATAACGTAATATGTAATATTTTTTAATTATATTTATATATTTAGTAAATACAAATTAAATGCTGTATTTGCCTAGTATTGCATATACTAACAACGGTACACACTTTGAATTGGACTCCTAAACATAGGCTTAAATCTAGTCGGCACTAAACACGGGACCACGCTTAGCTTTTGCTAAAAAGTGTTTTTAATTAAGCATTTAAAATAACATACATAAATAAATAAACCAAATTTAAAAATAGTACTTTTTTAAATATATATACATAATATTGTTTTTGGTGCTATATAGAAATAAATAAACGTTTTACTATTTGTATACAAAATAAATTATTTTCGTTTTTTTTAAAATTATTTTTTAATAATGCTACTCACCACACACTCAATTAAATAATTTAATTAAATTATATTTTTAAACTGCTTTTATGAAATGTAATGTATTATATTTGTGAAATTAAAAATGAAAATACATTAGTTTTACGTCAAATTTAACAACAATTAAAATTAGCACAATTTAACCATTTTTAAATATCCACAATGCACAAAATTTTAATTATAATTTAATTGATTAATATATATTAAAAAAATAATTGTTTTTAAACATTTAATAAATAGTAATTAATTTAAAGTATCTACAATATAACAACGTAATATTTTTTTGGCAAAATTAAAAACATTACGTAAATAAGAATCTAATAAGTATTAATTAACATTAATTATCTGAACAATCAAACCAAAATTTTTATAAATAATGTATTATAATCTAAATAAATAATTATTTGTATAATTGCAATTATTTCATAGGCGCATGTAACTCTTCAAAACTATTGAGTAACAGGAAAAAGTCTAATTTTTAAATGTTTTTCAATCAAGCAATTTATAACTTTAATAGCACAAATTCTACACATTTTGTTACATTTATTACATTTGTTAAAACACATTTGATACCAAAATTCAAAAAAATAATACAAAAAAGTTTTACTTATATGTATGATTATTATTTTTAGTAACGTTTTTATATATAAACCTTTTTTAAAATAGCAATAAAGCAGTAAAACATAAAAAACATTTTCTTGAAAATACAGTAATACATAATAGTACTCCAGTTTTGTGTTTTACATAATAAGTATAAAAAATACTAGGAAATTAATTTTATTATAAAATTAAAAACACAAAATAAAATTTTCCTTTATTACTGCACTAAAAGAAAACAATCAATTATTAATAATAATTAAATTGTGTAACTAAATATATGGCTATGTTACATTTAATTTTTTTAAATGTGTTTTAAGATATTTTTAAAAAGTTATTAATTAATCAATTTATTTAAAATATTTAATCATGGTTAAAAAATGTATTTATTGATGTAATTAAGTTTTAAAAATTTGAAATGTGGGTGAAGCAAAATATTTTTTTATTAGTCATTCTACACAACAAATATTTGTTGACAGATCAATTACAAGTTAGTTAAACACACAAAATAATGCACATATGTGTGAAATAGCACTCAGTATAATTATAAACAACTTAAAATTAGTTTATTATACAAATATAATTAAATTTTTATTTTAAAAGATATGCGTTTCAACGTACTACTTTCAATCAGTTTTTGTATTCTTTACAATTGTCAAACATTTGTCAGAAGTTATAATAATAAATTAACTTAACAATATTTAATATTATAGTAAATTTTTTTGTTAATTATATAGTTTAAAATTTATTTATTTTGATTAAAATTAATAGTTTTTACCTTTGAAACGATTATTTGTGTATATAAAATTATAAGTGAAATACATGTAAACTATAAATAAAAAATTCTGTTAATAAATGCGTATATATGAGTAGATAAATATATATAAACAATTTAATAAAATATTTATTCGTAAAAATTGTTTTACGTAAAACTTAAAAAAGTAAAAAAATATAAATTACTGAACCAACATAAATAATTTGATTATATTAATCACAAAATTTAGTTAATAAATTGTGCTGCAAAATAAATAAAATATGCTAAAACATAATAAAGTTAGCAAAGCATACAATTATTTTTTTAGTATTAGAGCACCTGCATATTTAATTATTTAATTAATTAAAATATCAAGTTATTAAAATAATCAAATAATATATATATATACATACATATTAGCCAATAATTATAATTAGATGTTTAATTACTAACAATTACATTTAAACATCTTCTATATTGCATAATATAATGTTGTATTTTAAAATTGGCAGAATAATAATGCATAATACTTGCTTAAATTATTAATTTTATAAATTTTAATTTTTACTTTTAAAATATTGTTATAAAAATAAATTTATCTAAAATCATAAAAAAACATATTAAGTAATTATATTTTTAAAACACTTGAAATTATATATAAATAAACAAAAATTATTACTTTTGAACCAAAAACGTAAACCAAAACGTGTCATACGATTGTGCTTACAAAAAATTAAAATTAATTTAATATTAACATTATTATAAGCATACATTTTTTTTGTTTATAGCGGAAAGTAATAACGTTTATAAATATTTATTTATAACATAAACAAGTATAATATGTAAAAGCGCGGTAAAAAAATACTTTATATGTAATCGTTTTGTTGTTAACTTATTTAATTGTATATACATTTTTTATAATCTTTACTACCTACAGCACAAAATAATAACGTTTTTATATATAAATTATATATATATATATATATATTATAATTTTTATTTTTATAGGAGAAGGTAATAATGTTAATAAACATTTATGTATGTAACATAAACAAGTATAATATGTAAAAGCAGTAAAATATACTTTTATTGTTAATTTATTTAATTGTATATACATTTTTATTATCCTGTTTCCTCTTATAGCACAAGGTAATATTGTTTTTATATATAAATACACACATATATATATATATATATATATATATATATACATATATTACACATATTTATTTTTAGTTTTATAGCTAAACATAATAATATTTTAAAATAATTATTTTTGTTATATATAAATATAATAAGTAAAAGAATTAAAAAATAAACTTTATGTTTAATTTTTATTATTAATAAATTAAAGATTTTAAACTTATATATATATAACTGAATACTAATAAATTAATTATAATAACTTTTAAAAATGCTGTACATTATAATTAAATTACAACTGCTAAGTATTAATTGTAGTAGCAACACTGTATTTTATGACTGGTAAAATATGTTTCTATTATGATAAACGCATTGATAAATATGCTGGTAAATCAATTATGCAGTTTATAACCTAGTAAAATAAAAAATATAAAAAGTAATGTTAGATCATGATTTTATTAACAAAATGAATAAATAATTTTATTTACTAGGTTATATAAATTGCAAATAAATTACTACAGAACGTGCATCATATTATTACCAATTAATTGTATACAAATAAAATATGTATTATATTTAAAAAAATAAAGTAAATTATACATTAAATAATAAGTTAATTTAAAAACATTTGTGTTATGTTTAAGAGCAAAATTACTAATACACCATTTAAAATTAGTTAGAATATGCATAAAATGCAAAATGTAATACGTAAAAATCTTTAATTATTTATTAAATAATAATTAGAATAAACATAATAGGAACGTTTATTTTTAAAATGCAAATTAAAAGCATTAAGTAAATGAAATTAATTAATAACAATAAATAAAAACTTTAATACAATTGTGTTTAAATAAAAATAAAAATAAACATTAATTTTAGTTATTTTGTTAATTTAAATTTTTTAATATTAAAATTTTAAAAAAATTTTAAAATATTTTTTTGATAATAGCGTCTAAATTAATAATGTTGTACATAGTTAAAAATATATATATAAAATGTTAACTAACAAACAAAAAACGTATCTTGTTTTATATTTTTATACAATTCAATTATATTGTAATTATTATATATATATATATATATATATATATAAATTTTTATTATATTTTATTTATTTTGAACTAATACTAATTAAATTCATAATTATTATAGCTGATTAGCAGGAGATAATAATGTTTAAAAATTTAATAAATAAAAATTGAATTATAACAATTGCATATTATATATAATAGAAACGTTCTACTTTAAAAATTGTAAAATTAAAAACTACGTCAAAACAAATTTATAAAATATTAGTTTACATTTTATATTTAAATAAGTAACTAAATATTTGTAATTAAACTAAATTATTTTGTTTGTAAAAATGTTTATAATTACATAATATATACATACTTAATAATTTTAAATATTATTGTAAATTTTTACTAAACATACATATTTTGTTAAATTATATGTTGGTATATTACATATAAATAAAGTGAATATATTTAAAATAACAAGTTAAATTAAATAACTTATTAGTAAGCAAAAATTAATAAAGCTAGTACATTTATCATGTTAGTATAGCAAACATAAAAATATTTAATTAATAAAACGCAATATTTTAATATTTCTAAGATAAAATATATAAAAATTATACACGTAAAAAGAACAAAAAAGAATATAACATAACATTTTTATTGTTAATTATCATATAAAAACTTTAAAAATATAATAATAATAAAATACATAAGAACATAAAAAAACCAATAAATTATATATTTATTATAAATTAAATTATTTAAACTTGTAAATATTTAAAAATATAAAATTTATATTAATTTTAATTTTTTTAATAAAGTTTAAAATACCGTAGTTTTATAATAATATTAAAGTTAAAGTAGAATAAATTATAAAAACAATTTATTTGCATATTAGTATTAGTATTTTAAAAACGTATGTTTTATATCGTATTGTAATTACTTTAAATGTAATAAGGTGTTAATAATTTTAGTACTGAAACACAGTACGCGTAATGTAACCTATTCATTACTTAGTTAATGTAACTACAAATTGTTTTAATTATTTAAAATTAAAATTAATAAAATTAATAGTAATTATGCATACTGATTTAGCAGTAGATAATAGCCTTTAAATAATAATTAAATTACAACAATTAAATATGATATAAAATAAAAATGTCATATTTTAATACTACAAAGTTAAAAACTGCATAATTACAAATAAAACAATATTAGTTCACACTTGTTATATAAATAATATAACCAACACTTCAAATTAAACTATATTACTTTATCTTTACGTAATGTTTGTACAATTGTTTTTATTTAAATAAATTATGTTTACTTAATGTTTTTTTATGGCTAATAAGATAAAAGTTTGATTTCAGCAAGTTACACTTAAATAAAAGCTGCATAGTACCGCATATAAAAACGTTGTATTTTACATTTAAATAATTATAAATAAAAATTTAAAAATTATTAACTAACATTAAAATAATTAAATAACTAAACTATAATTACTAACAAAATTGCATTAATTTTGTTTCATTTTGTGTTTAAATAAATACTTATAAATAATGTATAATAGACTAATGTTTTTAATTATAAAAAACAAAACAATATATATATATATATATATATTCTATTACAGTACTTGGTAATAATTGTTTTATTACGTAAATATCAATTAAGAGTAAAATAACAAAAACACAATGTATTATTTTTAATAATATTTTATAATTTTAGCTTGTATATTTTATTATTTTTTATTAATAATTTACGCTAATTCAATTGTTTTAAATATTAAAAGCACATTTTTAGAAACATGTAGTTTTTGTTAAATTTTGTAATATTGTTGTTTCTAAATTGTAGCACAAATATAAATATATATATAAGTATTGTGTAAAACGTTAACAAATATTTTATAATTGTATTTGTATCAAAATAATAGTTTGTAAAAATTTAATTAACTAATTGAACAAATTATTTAATATAATAGATAAATGTTATATATATATATATAACATTATTTATACTAATATAGCAGGTAATTATATATAAATATTTAACAAAACTTAATATTTCAAATAATGTTAATATAGTAAATTAAAATTATAAAATTAAAAACTATGGAAACAAAGATTTAACACGTAATAAATAACTGAAATATTAAAGCAGTAGTTGTAATAATATTGTCATGTTTTAGCTTTATTTTATGCTTATGTAAATGCTTGTAAACAATGTTTAATAAATTAATAATTTTAAATAAATAAAGCAAATTTTTTAAAACGCATAAATATTTATTTAATTTCTATTTGTATAATATATATATATATATATATATATATATATATATAATTTATACTAATATATAATATTTAAATATTTAATAAATAATAGTTACATTTTAAATGCTTTATATTGCATTTAATAAAAACGTTGTACTTTAGGTTTGTAAAATTAAAATAAAAAGAAAAAAAAAATTAACAAACACTTGATAAAATTTATGTAACTCACTCACAAATCCAACAAAACCGTATAATTTTCCCTTTATCTAATTTATTTTTAAATACTTGAAATTAAATTATTGATGCTTGGTTATTAAAATTAAATGTTTAAAGTGTATTATTAAAAAACATTAATTTTTTTATTTTAAATATATATTTTTATTTGTTGAAATTGTTACTACTAAAACATGTTTTGTTAATTAAAAAAATAAAAACAAAATTAATATTATAAAAATTTTTATATTTTTTATTTTTAATAGTTTAAATTACCATATTAATAATAATAATAATAATAATAATAATAATAATAGTAATAATAATATTAATTTTTAATATCTCACTAGAGATACATTCTGCGTAAAATACATCGATACCACCATTATAAACAATAATAATATCAAAAAAGTAGTAGTACAAATAATAAGATTAAAATAAAATAGAATGTCATATGTTAATGAATATATAGTAAATATAGTAAAAGATATAGTAAATATATTTTTTGTAAAAATATATTTAAAATTACTATACATTGAATAAGTCATTATAAGGCACACATGTTACATTATACTGTAAGATGTCAAAATTAGTTCAAATAAATGCGTCAGTAAAATGATTCTTACTTTAATAGGTTTGATAGTAGTCTAAGTTTCTTTAATTTTGGATTGGTTAATATTTTGGATAACTATGGCAGACACACATTTTGTATTGATTAGTTTTGGTTTTTATGTGCAGGTAAGTTTTTCTTATTTTTCCAAAAGGTTTAGAAACGTTTAAGGCTGCATGCAGTGGGTAATTGTTATTAATTTTAATTATTAATGCTAATTGTATACAGGATTTAAAATGTTTATTAACAATATTATTTAATAATATAAAGTATTTGGTTTCTGTATATTTTGATACCAATGATATGCATCTTTTTAAAACAACATAATCTTGTTTTAAACCAGGAGATATTAGAGGTGAGCAATATAATATTAAAGAATAAAAACATAATGTAACAAACAATTTAGTAATATAATTGTTACAATTTATTTTTTAAAATCTTTTTATGTAGTAGCATAAGGATTTGGTTTTTAAAAATATATGCTCTACATAATCATACTAGATAAGCATGCTATTTATGTTTACAACAAGGTACTTAATTTTGTTACAACATATGTTTGTTTGATTTAATTTACATGTTTTCTTTAATCCTATTGTTTTTTTTTGGACGTGTTGTTGTAAATTTTACCAGCTTGCATTTTAATAGATTTAAAATAAAATCAAAGTTAATAGACCATTGTTTAATTTTATTAATAAAATTTTTTAATTCGATTAAATCATTATTTAAAAAAGTTTTGTACGCATGACTATATCATCTGCAAGTTTAAACAAATGTGATGGCTTTGCTACTTGCAAATAATCTACGTACAGTAAAAATAAAAACGCAGATAGTACTGCACTTTGTGGAACTTTATTATTATTTTCTGTTAACTCTGATTTATTACGACAAATTTGTGTAAATTGTTTTCTTTTTGAGAAATAATTTTGTAGCCAGTTTAAAATGTGGCTGGGTGTTTTAAATAGCTTAAGACGTTTAAGTAATTTGTTTCTTAATATATTATTGAAAGCAGATTTATAATCCAGAAATATGAACTATATTAAACATTTTTGTATGTCAAGGGATCTAATAATGTAAGGAACAAGACTGGCTACAGAGTTCAATATAAGCTTAAAGTAGTTAAGTATTAATTTTTTAATTAATTTTAAAAACACTGAGGTTAAAGCAATTGGGCAATAGTGTTTTGGATTTGTTAATGGAATAAAAACCTTTGGGATAGATGTGATTTGTGAGGTACGGCAAATATCAGCTACTTTACAATTTATAATAGATTTGCTTATTATTTTACATAGTATAATATATATTATATTTAAAAAGTATATTTTTGAATACTAAAATGCGCATAATATTTTTTTATAAATTTAATATAATTACAACTTATTTAATTTATTTGGTATTAAATATTCAACATTTAAAAAAATAGACACATTATAAGCCATAATGCAAATTAACCTTTGGTGTATATATTTAAAAATGCACATTAAACAACGTTATATTCTGCTAAATATATTTATAAAATAAATAATATTTTAGTTTTAAGTACAAATTAATACGTGTAGTACATTTAAATATAGTATAAAATAAAAATTGCAGTTAATTATATTATTAAAATTTGTAAATATATTTGTTGCATTAATTTAACGTTGTAGCAAATTATTCCAGTACAATATATAAACTAAAACAATACATGTTTATACAATATTTGCATTGTTTTTGTTTTATAAATAAATAAATAAATGTTGTAGTGTTGTTGAACAATAAAAATTACTGTTTTTTGTATCAATTTCAAATTTTTAGTAAATAATGATTTACTTACATACGTTTTCATTTTTATAAAGCACTATTTGTTGTTAATGTATATTAATAATTAACAATTATTTTTAGAAATAAATTATATTATTATTTATAATTTATAGATGTTAAACCCCGTATGTTATTTTTATAATTTATTAATTTTTATTGTTATACTAAATTTAATTAACTGTTTTATAACTATTTATAAAATATTATTTTAATTTTATTTTTTAACCATTACCGCGACCAAATTCACAGCTACTCACAAAATAAAATTTAAACAATAGTATCACAACATTGGATTTTAAACACTATAGTTATAATTGTTGTTGCAATATAACATTGTCAGTTATTATCAGTAAAAACATAATATTTAGAACACTTTGTTAGAATAATAGTTTTAAAAATTGAAATGATTACTGTAGCCAAAGTAACGTTGACTGTAAAATTTGGTAATAATAAAATTAAAAATAATGTTATTAGTAATGCTAACTTATAGATAATATTATAATTTATTTGTTTAATTATTAATTGTTGCAAACATTAAATATTTTTAGAAACATTAATATGCATTGCTTAAAAACGCTTATGTGTTGCTTAGTAATAAAAATTAATCTAAGGTTAAATTAACATATATATATATATATATATACATGTAAATAAATAATTTAAAAAAATAATTTTTTAAGGATAAGTTAAATTATTATAAAATATAAATTGTATACTTTTTGGCAACATTATCTAAATTTTAATAATACTAAATTTGTTTATTAATATAGAAATTATGAAAATGACATTTAGTAGAGACCATAATAGTATGTTCAAACAATTGTTATAAAATACTGGTTTTACTTTATATTTTTTTGTTATTGCAATTAAACTTGTTTTAATACTAGTTACTTAATTAATTTTTTAACATTTACCGTTTATAAATTAATTATTTTAGTGCTACTTAGAATAAAATATGCAACAAGGTAATTATGGTTTGCTATAATAATTTTATAAACTAATAATAAAATGCTATAAAACATTATTATTTAGTAAATTGTACAAAGCAATAATAACCTTGTTTAGAGTAGTATACATTAAAAAGAGCGTTTTATTTGTATATGTTAAAATTTTTTTTTTTAATTTTTTTATTAAACTAAAACCTAATATGTTATTGTTTCAAATATTTTTATTAATATTTTAATAATTATTGTTTACGTTAAATAAAACATACAAATAAATGGCTAAGGTATATTTCTTAAAATGTTAAAGTATTGAAACTAATGCCAAAATTTAAACATTTTTAATTAAAAATTTATATATATATATATAAAATATTTGTGTTATTAAAATAAATAATACTTTTTTTATTAAACGCAATATATTGTTATTAATAAGATCAAAATTCCGAATAATTGTGTAAGTTCTAATTTTAGTTTGCCATGTTTTGTATTGTTTTAAAATTGTAAATAACGTTTGGCATTATCAAATAAATATACATTAAATTAATATTTTTTGCATTTATAAAACATATATATTTAAAAATTGTTAGTGGTTTTTAAATGATTTATCTGTACAGCAACTGGTGTAAACCTATTAGGTATGGTTATAAATTACGCAACCTGTCCTAAATGCGGACTTATGTTTAACTTTGTTGAAATGCCCACTGGTAAAAGATGTTTTTCATAAAACATTTAAACATTTTTATTTATATAATTACTTTAACTGTAGTTTAAATGCTTAATATACGTATATATATACAAATCCTAAGCTAATTAGTGTTAAAAACGTAGTTATTAAAGTAAAACTTATGCAGCAATCACATAACTAAAAAAAACTCGGTTTAATTGTAATATATACAATATTGTATAATAAGTAAAATACAGTTACAATTTTATTAATACCTACTGTTAATATAAAAAATTATTGTATAAAAATTAAACTTTTTCAAAATTACAAATCGGGTAAAATTATTAATATTAAATATAACGTCAACTATGAAAAAAACAGAACAAATGGAATATTTTTAGTTACTAAATAATTGATTAAATAATAAAAAACAAAATGTTTAATAATTAATGTAATCGCTTTTTTTAATCACTTGATTAAGGTGGTTTAAAATGCTGTCGATAAAATTGTTGATATATTCTTGTTTTATTTCATATTTATCAACAAACATAATACAATCACACAAATCTTCAATTTCAGTATGCTTATTCATGTTGCGTTTTAGCATACTTAATAAATTTTTAATAACATTTTATTCCGGACGGTTAGGTAGTAATTAAATAAATTTTTTTTTGATTTTAGCCCTTCTAATGTCCAAATGTAAATATAAAACAAATAAAGTAAACCTAGGTAAATATGACATTGCCTTTTTAAACATATGACATAGAGCATTGTCATAAAAAACATTAGTAAGCCCTGTGTGACTATGTTGCATTTCATTGTAAAAAACGTTTTTCAATAATAAAACAATTTTTTTACTATCTAAGGTACCGGATATAATTTTTTATTTAATAGGTTTATTGTAATTAATACTAAATCAACACATCACTTGTCAAAAATGGGCTTTTTTTCTAACTACCGATAGTAAATGTTTTTGAAAATTAGGCCCGCATAGTACTTTATTTTTATATCCAAATGGTTTATCCCAAATTGTTGTTTTATCAGCAAAATGTACAGAGTGCCAAAAAGGCAATATTTGTTTAATCCAATTGTTATAAAACATAAATCTACATTTTTTTGTTTTTTATTAATAAATGGTTTAACTATTGGCAATTCACGTGTTAAACCAAATTCTCTTAAACGGCTTCTCACCATCAAATAACTAAATTCGTGTAAATTATTTTTCACAATATTTGAAATAGGCTTGTTGTAATATTTTTTTAATTCCATTAAAATTTTTCGATTATCTGTTTTACTTGTTTTTCTTTTTCTTTCAATATTATTATAGTTTCTTGATTTTTGTCTATTTAAAACACAATATATTGTTGTAAGACTTACTCTGTACAATTCTGCTAGTTGTTTAGGCAAAAAACCATAGTTTTTTAATTTTTTTATAACATGGTGTTCATTGTCATTAAGATGCTAATCTTTTCTATTGTTACAGGTTACAAGTTGAATACACGAGTTAAATAGGAGTAAAACTCTTTTTGATCCTCGGTTCTATTTATCGTTGATATTCATTTTACAGAACGAAAACAAATAAGGGAATTAATCTGATTTTTAAAGTCAGTTATAATTTTAAATTTTAAATTATTTTTAGATTACAGAAAAAAAATTAATTTAAAAAAAAAAATTTTTAAACATATTTTTAAGTAATTTAATTGTAATTTTAATTAGCATTATGACGGTACAACCAAATTAAAGTTGAATGTATAAATTTTAGCTATTAAACGCTGTTTATTTCTAATAAAAATAAGCACAAAAATTAATAATCGACCAATAATTTTAAAAATTATATACATTCAATTTATTATCTTCGTTTATATGAACGTTGTTTTTAAAATATGCTATTTTGGCCAACTCAACGTTTTTAAATAAATATTTCTAAATAAATATAAAGCACCTATTACATATTTTATATTATTTTAAATTCTTAATATTTATTTTTACTAAAAAATAATTGGAGATAAATTAATTTAAATTATTTTATTTTTTATTTTTAACGCTAATGTATTCATTGGTTGTATATATATATATATATATATATATATTATATATATATATATATATATATATATATATATATATATATATATATATATATATATATATATATATATATATATATATACATTTATTAAACTATACGTATTATTTTATACTGTATTTATCAGCTCGGCTCTTATGAGAAGTTTTGCAGAAATAGGAACAATGGCATATCGCTTGTTTATTCGTCAACCACCTCGATATCAATAAAGTTTAATAACCGGTGTATATATATATATATATATATATATATATATATATTGTTGAAACAGTTTTTTGTGTTAAAATTGCATTACTATAACAAATAAATAAATTACATTTTGATTAAAATATTTTATAAATTGCAATTATTTTGCTTGAGATTGGTTGTATTTTATTTCATAAAATATTTTGTAAAATAATTAAAAAAAATTAAATAATAATGGTGTTTGTTTAGAAAAAATTAAAATTAATTTTGTTTTAAAAATTAAACTAACGTTTAAAAAAATAATTAATTAAAATGCTTTAAATATTGTATTGTTTGATTTTAAATGTGGAATATTTTTATTCTTACTGTAAAAATTGTAATATTTAAAAAATATTGTTGTATTAATTAAATTTTGATACACAATATAATTTTAAGATAATTGATTTTATTTTCGAATAAGAAAAATTTTAATTAGTGACAAAGCTACCTCTTCATTTATTTCAAGGTTTAATAGCATTTTGAATTCCTATATAAAAAGTTTTTTGAGTGCAAATTAATTTTTTTTTAATAAAAAAACGTTATTGTTTTTAAAAATTATTAAAATGTTTTTTTTTGTGTTCACTAGGTTTGACGGATTCACAAACCTAACAAACTACTTATAGTAAATAGTTATCTTAAAATATTTTTTAAATATCTTATGTGTATGCTAGTACTACCAATTTAGTTATAACGCTGGTTATTTGGTCCCTACTTTTAATAATTTAGATTATAGTTTGTCCATAATTCTAAATGCATTATATTAGGAAAAACAACAAAAAATATTACTAATATTAAAAATAAATATATTGTAAACATTACACAAACCTTTCTAATTATTAGCATTCCAATATATATAACCTCAAAAAATTGCATTTGACAAAAATATTAACATTATTAATTGGGAATAGTTGTTAAATAGCAGTAACTAGTTATCAGATAATGTTTACTGACTACTGTTTTGCTACTGTGCAAATATACTTTAAAAAAGACATTTGTTTAATAGTAAAATTAATTATTTGCTTTTTGTTAATAAAATTAATTTTTCTAAAAACCAGAAAACACCATATTATTTAACTATGGTACAATTTATGACCATCGACGTGCAAAAATGGAAGCACTGTAATACTTTGTAGCATTCTGCTCTAGTTACTTATCTTAGACATATTTAACTTTTACTAATACATACCTAAAATAATACTTTAACAATACACATCAAGTAACATTATTTGCAAAAATAATTTTTAATTATAATATACAACAACATCTATTTTTGCAATAAAGCATAATAGCACCATTTACTAAAACTTAAATAAAAAGCACTTAAGTCGTTAAATAAATAACTTTATTAACTAAAATACATAAATATGTAAAAAAAATTATAAACTGTACAATGTCATTAATTTAGGGAATATTCACTGTATTTTATAACTTTTGCTAGCCATTTCCAATCTCAGTCCATCAATGTACCGATAAAATCCTTTAAAAGTCGATTTTTCATAACACATACAATATTCTCTATAAGTAATACGTCATTTTACAATTTGTTAACGTACCCTTTAAAAAAACCAAACATAAAATTAATAACACTTAGTTCCGGGATGTTGAGGATTAAATGTACAAAGGTCCGTTTTTTGTTTAACAAGGTTTTTGCAGTCTAAATAGGTCAAACAGATAGTAAACTGTAACTTATAGTAAAAAACAAATTACTATTTTGTTAACGTACACTGGAGCATTATTTTAAACATGTTTGAAATCTTTTGAAACATCTTGCTAAAATTATGACTACAATAATTACTATAAAAAATTTATTAATTTTTTACTGTTTTAGATTTAGTTTGTACGGAACCCTTTTTGTAACTCCAAACACTTAATAGCACATTATCTATGTAGACAACACACAAAAGCAACTTATTATTATTTTTTAATTAAAACCTTTAGCAAAATACACACTACACTTGAGTTTGAAATGTTAAGTGCAAAATCCGTGAATAACAGCACACACATTTTTAATTCCATTTTTTTCTAAAATAATTTAAGATAAATTTTATACTACTTGGTAGACTCCATTAATCTGAATCTTTGTATACAGCTAAATAGAACATAAAATATTCCAAATAAATTTTTTCTTTTCTTAATTTAATGCAATTTTTCAAAATCGAGTATAAATTTTTTTTTTAATTTCCTTTGTCTATTTGCTTTAATTTTATTATTCAATTTCTATTTAATTTTAAAATAATAAAATGAACATACCTTTACTTGTAAATCCATTTAGTCCATTTATGTATAATTGGTTAGATGTTTTATTCACAAAAATTTTCTACACAATAAACACGTTTATTTTACGAATTTTTAAGTTTTGTTAAACATCACTCCGTTTTTAACATAAATTTTTACCTAATTTAATTTTATTGGCTAAGAAAAATTTAGCGTAGTCCTATGTAAATTGATAAAATAAACCAGACAAATTTACCACTAAATTTACCAAAATTTTCTAACTGGCTACATTGACCTTATTTATTAAATTATATATTTTTTTATTGTACCAATTATTATTAAACAAAGGATTTTTAAAATTATTTATATTATATTATTATTAAATTGTTTTTATTGGACCAATCAAATGTTTGGTGCAAAATTTTTTGTTTATATGAGGCATGTATTTTTGGAAAAAATAATATTTATTTTTAAAGAAATAATAATTTAAAAATTATTAATTTTTTTTATTAATTAATTCAATAGATATATTAAAAATTAAAACAATTAAAATTTTCCATTGTGAAATAATTTTAGTTTGAATGTTGCAATCAGTCATTGTTTTTATTATAGTAAATTAAAAAAATAACTTTTATTTACCAAACAAGTTTTATAAAATGCAACATTTTTTATTTATTTTAAAAATGCTAAATAATGTATTTTAAAAACAAAAAAAAACTTTGTATATGAATACGCAAATGTATCGCTGCTTATTGTAAATAAGTAATATATAATATTGATAACAGGGTTTGGAAAACGTTAAAATACAATTTTAATTTTAATAAGTACAACTTTTAAAGCCAAAAGATTATTGTACATTTACGTAAATTAATATTTTAAGGCAAAAACAACTTTAAAATAAAAAGTAAAAAAATCAAATTAATTTATTTAAATTAATATAATGCATAAAAAACAATTTTTAAATTAACTGCATTAAAAAAATTACTCTAACCAGTATTAAACATAAATAATCTTTTATTGACTTGTATAAAAAGTTATATTGCTACAAAAACAATAAAAAACACTATTTTAGCAAACAACGGTAAGAAATTGACAATTTAACAAAAATAGTAATTTGGTTAAATTCTACATTTACTATTTAAGAAATCAGCATGACAAATAATTATAACAACAAGTTAATAAACTACAGAAAACTTGAACAAACTATAGAAAAAATCCAATTAAAATAAATATGTCATAGAAATATGGCAAACTGTTTAAAAACATGAAATCATTTTATTGCTTTATGTTTTTTTTAAATATAGAACTATGTTTTTTTTATTTTACTATTATATTGTTGCTTTGTGTTTATTTTAAAACAAAAAAGTTTTAAAATAATAATAATAATAATTTAAATGTTATTAGCAAAAGTGTATTATTAAAAGATGTATTATTTAAATGTATGTAAGTAGTATTTAAATTATTTTTTATTTAAAACATAATTAGATTTGCAAAAAATAAATTAATAAATATTATTATTATTAAAAATTTGTATTGCTTTAAAAAAAAATAAGACAATAAAATAACAATTACGCTCAGTTTAAACTAAAAATAATTTAATGTAGCCAGTCTCAAGTTTGAATAAAAAAGGATAATTTAAGTAAACGGTTAATAACGTGGCTACTGTAAAATTTATACTGCTACAAAAACAATAAAAGGACATTATTTTAAGAAACAACGGCAAAGAAATAATTGCAACTATCTGGTTAATAAAATTAAACAGATAACGGGGTTAAGTAAAAGCCAAAAGGAAACTCAAATTTTGATTTGCAGAATTTTTAGTGTTAAAATTTTAATTAGTGTTAAATTATAAAATGTACGCACACATTTTAGTACTAAACAGTTAGAACAAACTTTTTAAGAAATAAAAAAGTACAACTTATATATGTTGGCTATTATGGACATTTGATAAAAAAGCCAAAATTATTTTAAAAATAGAGATACATTAATTTTATATTCTGAGCATTAAAAAAATTATATTTATGGGTATTATGCTAAGTAAAAATGTTGTTTAATACATATTTAAATAGAATCCTGTAAACAAGCGTATTATTTTAGTCAGATTCAAAATCAGATTTGCAAAAGTAACAATTGTTCAAGTTTATGATCCTACTGAGTTTACAAAAGAGATTCAAACGGATATCTTATATAATTGATTACAAAGTTTGACGTATTATTTGCTAAAAAAACATCAAAAAATGTATTAGTAAGTTTAATGTAAAATTAAACAGAAACAAATCTGGGTTCTCCTCAAATGTCGGACCACATGGTTGTGCTGATAGCATAAACAATAATTGTCAAATAAGTGTTAGCAACATATGTTCTCCTCACGAAAATATACACAAAAATATGTTTCTTTTAAAAAAAAACAGAAATTAAAATTTGACTGCGTTTGCATTAGCATGATTTTTATGCATATCGCGGTACAGATGTCGATTTAGATTACAATCTTGTTGTTAAAAAATGTTGTTTAAAATTAAAAAAATAGAAACAACAAATTACATTTATTTTTGTGTAAGAAACATAAACAATCAAATATTTTAAACAAATTTTACGATTTCTTAAAAAATACATTTTAAAATCTGAAAAAAGTAAAAATTGCTGATGATCAATAAAAATTGCTTTATAAAACAATTACAGACTATGCAGCAAATCTGCTAAATAATAAAATGTCATTCTAGTATAAAACAATAAATTTTATTTGTTTTTTGGAATTCAATTAATCTGAAAAATAATAAATGGTTATTTAACAATTTTTTATCTGAAAAATATTTGATAATAAATATAAAACTTTAAATAAACAGGTTAAAACATTTGTTCCAAAATCTTAACGATTGGTTCAAAGCAGATGTAAAGAAACAAATAAGTTAGCAGCTAAAACTATTTCAAAACTCTGTATATAATTGTGAAACAATTGTTAATTCTTAGAAAAAGCAACAATGATTTAATCAAATAAAAAAATGGTTGTTAATTTCTAATAATTAAAAAACAATTATTTAGATAAGTAGCACTTTTTTTAAAAGTATTAAATTAGCGCATGCCAAATACTTTTATAAATTTTATTAATGATAAAAACATGAATGTGATTTAAAATCCAAAAACATTAATAACATTTTTGTAATTAAAATAAACAATGCAATTTAAAAACTAATATACAATAAACAAGGACTTGACTAAATAACTGCAAAGAAGCTCAAACATGGAGCTTGCTTATTTATTTAATGTTATATAGTATAACGTGTTCTAAATAGTTAATGGTAAAGAGTAATTGTTACTTTTTTTACAAAACAAAATCTAAAAGTTTGCAATAATTGACTGGGTGTGAGCTTATTGTCTGTTTTTGATAAGGTGTTTTCAAAGTAATTTTAAATAGTTCAATCGTTTAGCAATCACTTACAATTAATTTTATTAATATTATGAAAGCTTTTAACAGAGTTCATTAAGCGTATTTTTTTTAAATTGTTAAGTTTTACCGAATACCGTTGAAGTCTGTAAATACTATGCATTTAATATACCCAAATTTATGTTCTTCTATTTAAACAAAAAGTAGTCATATATTTATGTTTAAAATAATTACTAGAGTACGTCAAGGATGTATTTTGTTTTATTCTGTATTATAACGGTGAAGTTTATTATAAAAGATTAAAAAAACAATTTTTCTTAAAATTTAAACGTTTGATTTTGTACTAATTATAGCTAATTTTTGTTTTTAACAATAAATAAATAAATATATATATATATATATATATATTACAACAAATGTAATTATTATTAATTATATTTAATAAATAACTAAAAAAGTTTTTTGTTTTATCGTTATCTAAATAATAATAAATAATAAAAATAATATTATTTATAATTGTAAAGATAGTAAAAATAAATAATTTCTTCTTATTATTTTTATTAATAAGATTATGGTTTTTGGCTTTGTTTCTTTAATATAAGTAGCTTTCATTAACTATGCTAAATACGGCAGACATACATTTAAGTAAACATTTGTTCAACACTTGGCGTAAATACATGCGATCTCTTTATTTGTTCTAATGCAACTAATTTAATAAAAACACAATAAAGTAAATTATTTATGTTACTAAAAATAAAATTAATAAAATAAAATAGTTCTTTAAAATGTAAATTAATTAGTTCATTAAAAATATTATTGTAAGAAGAAGGGACATCGGCTAATTATCGAAATAAATTTTTAAATCTTTAATTAAACCTTTTTAATCAATTCCGAAAATATTACAGGGGCTGAAATAATATTACAAAATAAAATGTAGCTTTAATTTAATTAAACCATTTAAATTTGTTTTTTATTAAAACATCTAAAATGTTTAAAATTTTAATAAAGCATAAAATTTAAATTTTTTAATACAAACCGTTCTACAAATTTGAATTGCATTTAAAGTCTGTATAAACTAAAATTAATTACTTTACTTTTTGTAGACTAATCTACTAATTAAGCCGTTGCTTATAAAAAGTGCAATTTTATTTCTGGTAAAAACATAATTTTACATAAAACTATACAATCTGCAAATTTAATATGTACGGCAGGATCCTTTAGTTTGAAAACGTTAAAATATATTGAAAATTGTAAATTGTAAAACCCCTTTGTTATTTTGAATTAAAATTAATTGTTTATACCCAATTTGGGTGTATTGGGTTTTGTTTTTAAAATAACAAATTAATTATTTAATTGTGTAATTAAATGCATTTAATTCAGCAAGATAATTTAGTAATTTACTATAATAAACAATTAAACAGTTAACAAATTGCTTTTGTTTTCTAGTACAAATGTGCACAAAATCAGGTTTAAAAACCAGTGACAATATAAGCAAAATTAAATGTTTAAATTTGTGTACACAAAAATGTTAACGCAAAGTGGAAAATATTATAAATAATAAACAACTCAAATTTATTAAATTGGTTAAGTATCGAATTTTTTTAAAATGTATTGAATATAGGAAACAAGACATTTAATTATTATAAAATTTATATAATAATAATTTTTTGTTACAATATATATAACATTAATATAAAAAACATTTTTAATAACAGTATTATTTTATTACTGTCTAAAATAATAGTAAGAATATTTTAAATAAATATGTATAATACGAATTGAATTTTAAAGTAATATTTTGATTATAATGTTTATTTAATATTTTATTTACATTTAGAAATGTAAATAAGCTTTTTGTAATATATAATATAACAATAATTGTGTAATAAAAAATATTACATAGTTGTTACTTGTTAAATACAAAGTGTATGTACAAATTTATACAAATACTAATAATTCTTATAAACTTGGTTATTAAAAAATTTAATTATACAATTTTAAACAAAAATTAAAACAAATACAAAAAATATTAATAAAAGTTTAATTGTCTAAAAAAATTAAATATGAACATATATAACTACTGTAAAATTTTACTGAGATCGCGGTCCTAATTTTCTTTTATTTAATATAATGCAAAAATGTATCAAAAACCCGAGCTAATTTTGATCAAAAAGTTTTTTGTGATTTAATAGTTGGTCAAAAGTTATTCAATGTATATTCTTATATTAGTATACTACTATCTATAATATGTTTTAATAAAACAATTCTACCACTTTACGCATTTTATAATAAACATGATATTTGCATATACATTAATTTTTAAGTGTATTTAACTATGTAATTTAATTATTTAATTGTTGTATTTTATTTATAATTGTACATACTATTATGTAAAAACTAGTGCTACTAAAATATCTGAATCAATAAATAAATAAATAATAAGCTGCAATTTATTAAAACTCTGCATTCCAGGAAATGCTTTATTATTATCTACAATAATAAGCAAATATATGATAAATTGTAAAGTAGCTGATATTTAGTGTATCTCACAAATCACACCTATTCCAAAAGTTTCTGTTTTATAAAAAAATCAAGAACACTGTCGCTTAATTATTTGCAACTCAGTACTTTTAAAATTAACTGAGAAAATAATTCTAAACGACCTTAAGTCTATATTAGACATTGATAATAATCATTATCAATTTGCTAATAAAAATAAGTGTTTTTCTCTAAACTCTGTAGCCAGTTTTGTTTATTACATTACTAAACCCCTTAAAAAAGAAAGATGTTGAATATACTGCATGTTTCTGGATTATAATTTTTTATATCAAAAGAAAAATTAATGTAACGGCTTAAACTGCTTCAAACATTAAACTACATTTAAAACAAGCTACAAAATTATTTTTTTAAAAAAAACAGTTTAAACAAATTTTTAGTAATAAATCAAGGTTACCACAAAATAATAATAGAGTTTTACAAATTGTAGTTTTGTCTCCGTTTTTATTTTTGTTGTACATAATTTTATTACAAGTTCTACAGCTATCACATCTGTTTAAATGTGCAGATGTTATGGTATTGGTTACAAACATTTTTTTAAATAGTAATTTAACAACTTATAAATCAAATAAAACAATGGTTTACTAAGTTTAATTTTAATTTAAAACCATTAAAATGCAATCTGTTTAAATTTTTAACAAAGTTTTTAAGAGAAACAATAACATTAAACAAAACATTTAAATTAAATCAGATAAACATATGTACGTGCAACAAAATTAAATAACTTGTAGCAAACATAAGTAGCAAACTTATTGATGTGATTATGTAAAACATATATTTATAAAAAACAAATTCTAATGCTACCATATAAAAAGATTAAGAAAGCTAAATTGTTTGTTACATTATGTTTTTATCTTTTAATATTATATTTTTAACTTGTAGTGTTTTTTTAATTTATTAAAGCAATATTTTTTTTAAAAAGATGCTTATTATTGGAATCAAAATCTGCAGGAATTAAATACTAATATTGTTTTTTTTTAAATACTGTTAATAAACATTTTTAATCCTGTATACAATTAGCATCAAGGATTAGAGGAAATAAAACTCACCCACTAAATATAGCTTTAAACAAATCTAAAACTTTTACAAAAATAAGAAAAACTTGTCTGCATATAAAATGCAAATCTAATCAATACAAAAATTTATGTCTGCCATACTTTTAAATTTAAATAAAATATTACATGTTTACTGTATTGACTATAATTATATTTGGTAAAATGTGATATTCTATTTTATTTAGTTCCTATTATTTGTATTATTATTTTTTTAATCTTTGTTAGTTATTTTTATATTAATGGTGAAAATGTATATTACGCTAAATTTATGTTTATTAAGATATTAAAGCTTAATAATAACAATAATAATTAATATTATTATTTAAAATGTTTTCGTTTTTTGTACATTTAACTAATAACACGTACTTTCTACTTTATAAGCATTTATTGTGGTTTTTTAGACTATAATAAATATAAAAATTTAAGTTAATATAAAAAAATGTTTTTTTATATTTCAAAAAGTTTAAATTATAATGTAAATCTTTTTTTAACTAATAATTTTTCTGTTAGTTTTATTTTGTTCTATTGCTTGTTTAATCAATTTATGTTAGATATTGTAATATTTTAATTTTTGGTTTTATTAATACTAAAGTTATTTTAGATATCTCCAAGTTATTACACTCGGTTGTACAATTTTTTTTTGTTACAACTACTGTTTTTTGGCTACATATATTTCTTTTAAATATTCCAACCTATTTACTTTTAATCCAAACAATTTTTTTTAATTATTTTATTTTTGACAGTTTGCTGGATTTTAACGTTCCATTATTTGTTCTCTACTGCTGGTTTTTTTCCGATGTTAAAAATAAACTATTGTTAGTGGCAAAATAAAAAATACTAAATTTTAAAATATTTGGCTAAAACCCATTTAAGAAATTATAATTAATATGAATGTCTTACAAAATCAAACAAGCATTTTAAAAAGTGTTTTAATTACAGGAAATCACTATGGTACATTATGTAATTTTTAAATTGTGGGAGTTAATTGTTGTTTTGTTTTTATTGTTATATTGTTGCCCTCTGCTTATTTTAAAGCCAAATAGTTTTGAAATATACATAATTATATAGTAATTTACTAAATTTGTTGTTTATATTTTATTTAAATATGCTTTTAGATACTAACATATTTATATTTATTAAATCTTTTTTATTTATTTCCTATTATATTCAAGAAGTGTATTAAAAAACATGTAAATATTTTTAAATGCAGTTGTAAGAATGTTTTTATAATTGATTATAGTAAAAAGAAAAGAATTAAAAATAATAAACATATTGGTTAATTAATTGCATATAATTCAAAGCACACAAACATATGCACAAACAATTTGTTTAAAATTAACTATACTTATAGAAAAGCTAGTCCATTGTATTCACAATTACAAAATACATATTAAATTATGCATTTCAGTGCATTGTTTATGCTTTTTAGTTGTTTATTTGTTGGCAATTATGGAAAACAAACAAATGGTTAGTAAAATTACGTAATTTTATATTATATGTATATATATACTACTTTTCTTAGATATAAATGTTTGTAAAATGTTTTTTTTTAAATTTTATTTATTTATTTATTATTGTTGTTATTATTAATATTATTATTATTATTAATGTTTACTGCTTTAGATATTTTACAAAAAACATATTTTATTATTAAATATTTTAGTGAAGCCAAACGTGGGCCTCAATTAATGTTAGTAATACGATTCAAACTTATGTCCTCCAGGTCAAATGTTGTACCATTAGGTTACTCCGGCACTTTTAGTTTGCTTAAATATTACTAGTTTAATAATTACGTTGAAATTGTTTATGACAAAAATATATTTTAAACAAGTGTAAATTGTATTTGAACGTTGTGCAATAATTTGAATTTTATAGTTATAATTAAATAATAGAACATACCAACATTGTTAAAAATAATATATACTAAAAAAATTAATTCAATATTTAGAAAACATTTTTTTTATTATTAACTTACAGTAAATATTATGTATATATATAATTAAATAAACAAATTATGTTTAACAATAAAAATATAAAGCAACAACTGGAACCTTATTAATTAAAATAGATTTATTTTTTCTAATTAAACGTAATTATATTTTTATACAAATAGTGTTTAAGTTTTAAGTTAAAAATGAAAGTATTTTAAATGCATTTACAAATTAAATAAGTAAGTAAAAAGTTTATTTAACAATAACGTTTAAACAAAATAATATTAAATAACATAAAACGTACAATGTTACAGTTATAAATAATAATTTACTTTAAAAATATTTTATTAAAAATGTAAAAATCTATGTTTACGTAAATCATTACCGCCTACATTTACCAATTGTTTTTATAATAATTTCTACATTATTATTATTTATTAATTCTAAAGTTTATATATAAATTATATAGACAAACATTATATTTTTAACTAAAGTAATATTATATTCATATTATTCACTTAACTTTTAATTATATTAAAGTGAATATAAAACAAAAATAATTTAATAGTATATATAGAAATTAATAAACAGGCAATTTACGTACAATGTACATAATTACTAAATAATTTATAATGCTATTACATTCTAATATTGTTTAAAATACACTAATAAACTCTTTTTGAAAATATTGTAAACACTAAAAAGTTTAATTATCCTTATTTATGACATACTTTTACAAACAGAAGTCATATATAAAGAAATGTTTTGATTATTTTGTTATGTATAACTGTAACTATAATACTAAATAATGTATTATATATATATATATATATATATATATATAAAATAAAATAAAAATAATTATTTAAAATGTGTATTTATTTATTAATTCAAAAAAAATAAAATTTTTAAAAACTATACTGATTATGTACAATTACTGTTTGTATAAAAAAAAATTAAAAAATTAAATTTTTTTAAAATGTATTTTTAAAGATAAATTAATTTTTATTATTATTATAATTAATTATTATTTAAATGTTTTTAATTTTGTTTAATGTAACTATACGCAAATTTAAAATATTTTATATAATTAACTTTTTACATTTTAATTAATTTAAAAAAATAAGCTTTGTATATACACAAACATTAAATATATTTTACTGTTTAAATTAGTCCAAATTTTAAATAAGTGTTATATATATATATATATATATATATATATATATATATAATTGTTTTTAATAATAATTAGGCTTTGCTATATATTATCTTAGGTGCTATGTAGTATAAAACGCACACAAAAATTAATAAGTAATAGTTAATTGTAAATGACTAATATTTAGCTAAAGTTTTAAAAAAATAATTTTTAAAATATTGATTAAAATTTGTAATCTAAAAATATATTAAAAAAAATAAATTTAAAAATATTTTGTTTTGTAAACAAACATATATTATTGTTCTATTGTTGATACATATTTGTATCAAAAATACTTTTAACACTTCAAAACATGCAATTTTTATTACTTATGTTTGTCATTAATGCACACAATACTTTAATAGTAACATTTTTATTTATAGGTAAAATAATCATAATTTAAGTGCTTTAAGTATAATGATCTTTGTGTTAAAAACATAAGATATTGAACAATGCACATGTACATACACTGAAATGAAATTAAAACTAATTATTACACAATTTTGCTAATTTTGTAAAAAAAATTAATAATATATTGTATCTGTTTTTAAATATTTAAAATAACAATAATATACAATTTTTGTAAAAATTGGTTAACTTTCCACCGTTAGCACAAATTGTAGGCCTACATACGGTTTCCCTAAAATATCCATTAGTAAAACATGTTTTTCGTACAATATTTAAAATAGTAAAAATAAAATTAATTAAAAAATATACTTATAATATTTAAAAAACAATAACATTTTATTATTTTTTTTAAACATTTTTTATAGAAATTGTTGATGGAGGTAAAATTTTGTTATATAATTAATAACTGTATTTATACTTAATTGCTTTTTTGTTATTAATTATATTACACATGTATTATTTTATTTATATTCTATAATGTACGTAATTATTTATATATTTTATACAGTTCTAACTATGAGGAAGGATAGTGAAAGTATGTTGGCAGTATTAAATCGTTAAGACATTTATATAAAAACGGAAATGACTTTTATTTCAAAATGAATAGAAAATAATATATTATATTTAAAACATTAAGTAAATAATTAATTAATTTTTTTTATAAAAATATATTTATTTTATTATTTATTTGTATTACAATTAATTCTCACAAATTAAAAATATAAAAACATTTTAAGATTTAAAATGTAATATTATTATTTTAGTTTTACTTAAAGTAGACTATTACCAAAAGTTAGTTTTATTTATTATTGTTATTAAACGTTTATAAATTTTGTAATAAATGTATTTGTTTAACAATCTATGTTATTATGCATTTAAAATCATAAAAAATAACTGTAATAAAATGTTTTGTATAAAAAAAGGTTTAAAAAAATAATTGTAATAATATGTATAAATAGCATTGTTCTAATATTTACTAAAATATCTAAAACATTATAAAAAACATGTTTTAGTAAATATATATTTATTTATTAATAATTCTTATAAAACATATGTCATTAATGTTAGTGCGTTCACAATAATAAAAAATAGTGCAATGCGGGTTTAAAAATATGCTAATTTTTTAATTAATAATTATTTATGATGCGGATAACATAAGTATTTAACATTATAAAAATGTTCAAACACATAAAAATTGTTCACTTGTTAAACTTGAAAAACAAACTAAACATTTTTTAATATTCTAAGTAAAATAGTATACATTTTAAATACGTAAAAAGTAAATATTTTATGTAATAGTGTAATGTATGTAAAAATCTGTTTTATTAATATTTAGATCATACATCCGTCATTTAATGTAAGTACATTTTACTAGTATATTTTTAAAATAAATGTACCAATATTTAAAATTAAACTACAAATTATAACATGTTTACGTAAAAAAAACATTATTATATTTATATTTCATTAATAGTATAAAACAAATGCTATTAAATAAAAAAAATTATATTTACACAATATGTAGTGTTAATTTAATTTGAAAAATGTTTATATAATCTTTAATAATAGTTGCAGAGTACCTTAAAAACAATATTAATAATTACAACAATATTTGTTTTACTAGTTAAAATAAAACGTTATTTTAAAAATGCAATATTATATTGCTTAAATATGTTTGTGTTAATAATAATATTAGTGTAATTATAACCAATTAATACTTTTTTAAATACAATAACTATTAATTATTATAAGAAATAATGTAAAAAATAAATTTAAATAAATAAAAGTAAAATATCTATATTTTAAAATTTAATTTTAAGTAACAATTTGCAGTATTTAATTTGTAGTTTTTCAATATTGCGCTAATATACATTTGTATTTTATTTTAGATCGGCATTTTTCCAAAGTGTCGCAGAAATAGGAACATTGGCGTATCGATTGTTCATTCGTCAACCGCCTCGATATTAATAAATTTTAATTTGTTTAATTTAAATTAAATTGTTAAAAGTTTTATAAATTTTGCATAAAATAATTATAAAAAATATTTGGCGTATTAATTGTTCATTCGTCAACCACCTCGATATCAATAAATTTTTATTTGGTTTAATTTAAATTAAAATATTTAAAGTTTTATTAATTTTGCATAAATTAACTATAAAAAATATTTGTTTAAATAATGTATTTTATTTTTTTTGTTATAATATTAAAAGAAATTTATTAAATATTTTTTTAAATATTTGATTACTTTCTAAAATTTAATTATAATTGTATATGTAATCTAAAGTCTTTTTATTGTATTTTTTATAAATATATTAAAATAAGTAATTAAAGATGTGCATATAGATATATATATATATATATATATATATATATATTTGTATGTATATATATAAATAAATTCTACTTAAATCCGGCTATAAAAAAAAGGTTTGAGCATAAAATTAGCAAACTTAGCCTATATTTAAAAATATTGCTAAAGCATGGCAAGCCACGTAAAAATAAAATTAAAAAGCTTAATTTCAATAACGGGATTTGGCAATAATCAAATAAAATTTAAATTATTAATGTGCCAAATTTTCAAAATTAAAAGTGTAATGTAAAATCATACAAAACATTTTGTTGCTTAATCTGATCAAAACAAAAAATGTTAAATAATATATATATATACAAATCCTAAACTAATTAGTGTTATTAAATTAAAACATGTATAGCAATCAAATAACATGCAATAAAAACGTTATTTTAGTTATGGAATTGACAAAATGATGTGTTAATTAAAATACAAGTATAATTTGGTAGATATATATTGTAAATAATAAAAAATTACATAACATGTTAACTGATTCATAATCTAAGATTTAGTTAAATTACAAACATAAAATGTGACTTCTAATATATTTAACAACGCAAAACATATCTAATTTTAGGGTTAATAAATTGTTTTATGTATAATTTATTACAAAATATTAAATAATAAATAAGATAACTTGTGTTTGTAAATACTTGGCTTAAATGTTTTGGTATGCTTTTGGTTAAAATGTTGATATAGTTTTATGTAATCTAAATTTTAACAAATATATAAATAAATGTTTATAAGTAAATATAAATTAATTATTAAATATTTAACATTATTTTAAATTTTTAATAATTATTGTTGCAGAAAAACATTTAAAAATAATTGATTAATTTAAATTAAATAATTTTTTTTAATTTTCTACATTAATTTATTTAAGGGCTGTATATATATATATATATATAATGATTACAATAGCAATTTAATTTTAAGTAACTGCAACAAACTACCAAAATTACTACTGTACACAAACACACACAATGGAGTCAATTAAACTGCGTTTATTATAGTTGTGTAACATTTTTTTGTCTGCAGAAACATAGTAAATGTCAAAATAAACTTGATAATATTTTTTTTTGTATTAACGTGAGATTTATATTTTTTAACAAAATAATTATGTTTAAATAATATGGGCTAGCAATACTTAATGTTAAGAGTTTCTTTAAGTTTATTATAATTATAAATATTTAGGTGTCTTAACTTTTTTGTAAAAATAGCAATAAAATGTGCAAATTTAATAGTTACACTTAAACATTACATATAGATAGATAGCAGGTCCTAGAACGGCTGCGCTACATTTTTAAAAACATTAAAAAATGACAAAATATAAACACAATTATATTTTAGAATAGATTAGCAGTATTTTTTTAATTTAAAACGCGCACGCTTTAAAAAACATATTGTTAGTACTATTAATAAATGTACTGTTATTATGTAACAAAATTAATTACTTAAAACTGCTTTTAAACGAGAGGCTACATAAAAACGTTAGTTTTTTACTTATTTAAGAATTGTGGCTTAACAAAATTTTGACAATAAATTAATATTAATTGATTAATTTACAACACTCCGCTTTGACAAAAGCAGCAGAATTAAAACATGTGATGGTAGTCTGGTCACTTACTTAAAAAAAAAGATTTTTGCTCTAATTCCAGTGTATTATTTAAATTTTTGCAATTTGATATTAAAAACTTGGGTGTAAATTGTAATTGTCTATTTTTATTTTATTATAAAAGTATTAATGTTATTAATACATAAATTTCATAATCAGCAAGTCGCTGTGAGTGTAAATACAAAAAATATTTTTAAAATTACTTAGTAACTTTTTATAACAATAATCTGATTTTACTTGCCGGTGATTTCTACAATAATAATACAAATAATTTATTGTTTATGGGTTTAATCAACATAGTAAACTTTAATACTGGAGATAACTGTAGGTTAAATTGCATTTTTACAAATGCTTTCCAATTCTACAAAATTAAATTACTTGCTTTATTAGCTCTGTTGGACCACTCAATTATTTAAACACTTTCTACAATTAATTCTAGAAAAAATTGTACGCACTTTACAACAAAACTTTAAAGAGCTAAAGATATTTTTTAAACAACATTATATAACTACAAAAATTATAATAACTTAAACACCGTTACAAACAGTTTTGTTACGTTAATTAAAAATTATTTTAAAAGGTTTTCCCCCAAAGTTAAAATACGTGTAACACCCACTGGCATCACATCGTAAAAGCTAAAAGGGCTACGCAGACAAAAGGAGGTAGCATACAAAGTTAACGACCGCTGCTTGGTAAAACATTTATTTAAAAGTGTGTCAATAATTTTTTTTTCTTACAACTCAAAAAATAGATAAAACAATATTAACAAAATTTTTGGAAAAAACATAAGTTATTATTACCTTACTTGATGTAAACTCCTTTAATGCACATTTTGCTTACAACAATGCAGTAAAACCAGTTTAGCTTAATAACGTAAACAACAATGACAGACCTGATGTTCCTATTTATATATATATATATATAATTTTTTTTAAATTAAAAAAGCTCCTAATTTACAACGTCATTAAGTCCAGATAGGCTTTGTATGCAAATGTTAAAAGTATGCTTGCACTGAATATACTTTTCACTAATTCAAATTTTAACCAGTTTTATGAACAATGGCAGAATAGCAGAATTGTGGAAAACTTCCAAAATTGTTCCAGTTCTAAAAAACATACTACAAAACTAAAACATGTAAAATGTTTGACCAATTTTATGCAAGTCAGTACTTTTGAAGTTGACTAAGAATTTAATTTTAAATAAACAACAAGCAAAATAGTTCTACTTGGTTAACCATATTGCAAAATCTCTCAATAATAAAAAAGGCTTTGTAATATGTTTGTTTAATGATTATAAAACCACATTCAGTAGCATATGCAAAAGCAAACTAATTTATTGTTTTATTAAAGTCAATGCTTCTAATAACAGAATCAAATGACTATCTAATTATTTTGAAAACAAAACACAATACATTCAAATTGGTTATAAAAGGCCACTTTAATTCAAGATAACAAAGATGTTTCACAAGGTACAGTCATATCATATACGTATGTATATTTTTTTAAACTAAAAATGTTTGTTGTACTTTTTAATTATGCAAAATAAAGTGCATTACTTGGAGTCAATTAGTGAGTTATTTGATTGGTCTACAAACCGTAATTTAAAATTAAATTTTACAAAACTTAAAGTAATTAATTTTAGCTAACACAATCTTTTAACATTATTAATTTAACTTTATCTAGCAGTTTATATTTATAAATGTAAAAATTGATATTTGTGAGAGTTTTCAATATTTCGGTGTTTTACTGAATAACAAACTTACCTAGTCTGATTACATCGACCATTTGTTCACAAAAACTCGAGGTTTATGTTACTACATAAAACGGTTAAAGAACTTTTGTGTTTGCCAACGTGTTATTAATACTACATTTTATTTAATAATATTATATTGCTTTCCTGTAATAGTTCCGGGACTAAAACGAATAGATTTTATAAAGTTGAAAAATGTATTACTATAATTAACCGATTATCGGGCACTCCTTACAATGACATTTTTAATGAAATAATTTGTAGATACCTACAACAACTCCAATTATTGTAATTTCAGTAAATTATTTGCATTGAGAATAAAAAGAAAATTATATATACACAATAAATGCAAAACAAATGTGTATTTAAATTCATGTCTGTCGTATTTAGCAAGGTTACAATCTAATCTCAACAAAATTTATAATGATTTTTACATCAAAATTATGAGTATGTTTTTTACTATTATGTATTTACTATTTATGTACATGTTTTATAATATAATTTATTTTTAAGCAAATAATGCAATAATATTTTTAGTTTGTCAAAATGTGCAAATTTAGAGTTCTTTATCTAAGCAAAACTTTGGTAATGCTATCTGTAAAAAATGTATTAGTATTGCTAAAATTATGTTTAAGAATTATTTAAGTAAAATGTTAATGTATCTAATATGCTTAAGTGACGTGTAAAAAAATTTATTAATTTTAATATGTTATTGTTTATAGACTCTATTTTAGCACCTGTAAAATGCAATCAACATTTAAAAATATTTTATAGTTAAATTCCTTGGTATGGAGTAATTAACTTAATGTGAAAAAGATACATAAAATTGTCCGCATCTCTTAAACTTTTTATAAATCTACTTTATTTTTTATACTTTTATTTAACTTTTTAAATAAAATCCAATAAGTAAAAAATTATTATTTTGTATTTGAAAACGATTGATTTATACTATAAAAATGTTTTATTCTATTGTAAAGCAAAATTAAATCCCAAAAAGCCGTTCGTTTACTTTTGTTTATCATTTTTTTGTTAAAAATCAAAAATTACATAATATAATATAATTTTTATTTAAGTTAATTAAAAATAAATAATAGTAGTTTAATAAAACAAAATAATACCTTTTTCCTTTATTATGCAGAATTATACAACAATAATTTATTAAAATTTTATATAGAAATGTGATTAAAACCTCATTATTATTATTATTATTATTATTATTATTATTATTAATATTATTAATATTACAGTTACCATAATTATTTTAATAATTGCTAATGGTAATTACTAAATGTTTAATTTATAAGCATTAAATTATTATCTGAAAATACATTTTAATAACTTAAGTTTATGTTTGTACAGTACCGAATTTACTTTGTTAATTCCTTGTATAAAAATATAAATTTAAATTAAAATATTTACATATGTATTAAAAAATATATTTTATTTTAATATTAGATTTTTAAATATGTAATTTTTAAAACATGTTAACATAGTAACTAAAAATTTAAAATAATTAAAAAACCGATGTTTTATATAATTTTATTTTAAAAAAGTTGCTTTGATTTTGCTGTTAAATTTGAATTAAAAATTAATGTTTGCATTAAAATTGCAAAAACTTTTAATTGTATATACTTGTAATTTTAAATGTAACTAAGAAAATAAGTTTTAAGGACCTTAAGCCTATATTGAGCATTAGCAATGATCACTGATAATTTACATATAAAAATAATTATTCTACTTTAGACTGTATAACCAATCTTGTTTATTATATTACTCAATTTCTTGCCAAAAAAATGTTAAATATACTGCATGTTTTTTTATAATAAATATGTTTTAAATATTATATTAAAACAAATTAATGTTTTAAACTACTTGAAATACCCAACTACATCCTAAACTGGCCACAAAAATATTTTTTTTAAACAAAACAGTTTACACAAATTGGATATACTAAATTCAAGTTAACAAAATTAATAATAAAGTTTTACAAAGTGCAGCACTATCTCCGTTTTTGTTTTTACTGTACAGAGATATATTACACATTTGTTTAAATTTGCCGATAATATGGTTTTGTATACAAAATTGTTTTAAAATAATAATCTAAAAGAATTTAAAAATTTTATTAATAAAATTGTATAGTGGTTTACTAACTTCAATATCAAAATAAATCTATTAAAATACAAACCAGTTAAATCTATAACAATAGATTCAACAGAACCAATGGATTTAAAGAAAGTATTTAAATTAAATTAGACAAACATATGTACCTGTAACAAGATCAAGTATCTTGATGTAAACATAAATACCAGACTTACCTATTGTGATTATGTAGAGGATATATTTATAAAAACTAAATCCATTTGTTAATACATAAGACGACTCAAAAAACGGAATGTTTACAATTATATTACTACATTGATTACTGTATCTTTTTTATCCTTTAGTATTATATTAGTAACCTGTAATTTTTTTGGTAGATTAAAACAAAATTATGTTGTTTTAAAAATATGCATATCTGGTGTCAAAATCTGCAAAAATCAAATATTCTTATTGTTAATAAACATTTTAAATTTTGTATACAATTAGCATCAAGGATTGAAATCAATAACATTTACCCATTATATTAAGGTTTAAAAAAATTAAAGTTTTTGGAAAAACAAGAAAAACTTACCTGCACATAAAAGCCAAAACTAATTAATACAAAAACATATATCTGTTATATTTATTTAGAATATTAATTAATTTAGAATCAAACAAAATAAGACAACATTGAACAAAATTGGAATCAATGCATTCACGCATTTATTTAAACCGATTTGGACATTCTACAACATAATGTAACTGTGCTTTATAATAACTCATTTAATGATAATTTTAATTTTTTTCAAATCACATTTTTAGTGTATTAACCATTATTATATATATTAACATATGACATTCTATTTTATTTTTTTACTATCACTTGTACTACTACGTTTTTTAAATTTTGTTTTTGAGTTTACAAATATACTGATTTCTAAATATAGTACTGCGCTAATCTAAAATCTAGGAAAACATATTGTTTAAGCGGTACTACTACCGCTAAAATGCGGAACAGCTATTAGATTGTTTACAATAATAATAAAAATTATTATTAATATTATTTTAAATTTGTAATGCTTAAAACATTTTAAGCATTTGTGTATTATAAATATTTTCAAAAAATTGATTTGTTTTTAAAAATATTTGGTTACATTAAACTACGCTAATTTTTTTTTCTAAAATACCTTAGACAAATGTATACATTTATGCACAATAATGTGTTTATTCGTTATTAATGCAAATATAATTTCATTTTATTAATTGTTTAAACATTAATTTAACAATAAGTAAACAATATGCTCTCCAAAGCATTATGGATTTTTTCTTTTTTTATGATTACTACAGTTTGTGCACTACATTTTCCAGATGTATCAAAATGTAATTTACTGTTTTCTAAAAATCGCAAGCGTATAAACCAAATTTTTAAAATTGTATCTAAAATAATTTTTAATAATTATATATTTTTTAAATAAATGTGATTGTGTTATGAAATAATATTTATCAAATAGTTTTTGAAACCAAATATACATTTTGTTTAAATACAGTATTTTAAAATTATTTGTTAAATATTTAAAATTACTTTTTTATTTGTATATTTGTAAATGTAAATATATATAAAATTATATTGTAATAGTACATTAATATATATTGTTTGGTTATATAGTGTAACACAATTTATTTTGCTTTATTAAATAATATTATTACAATATAACATAAATATGTATTTTTATTTAATATATAAATTTAATTATTTTAATATATATAATATGTACATAAACTTTTACACTAACAGTGTTACAAGGTGGTCAAATAAGTACTGAAGATGGCAAGTTATTTATTTAAATAACTTTAAAATATGATATTTTATATTATATTATTTATTATTTTATTATTATTATTATTTATAAACTGTGAAAAACTTTAAACTTATTAAAAAACATTGTATACAATCTATAAAATTATTAAACATCCGAACTTTTTGTGTATTTAAAAATATAGAAGCACAACAGACCAAAATTAATTTAAAGTATGCATTTTATTACATATAAATATATATATATATATATATATATATTATTTAAATGCATAAAAATAAATAAAAAAGTTTATAATAATTAAATAATTAATTATCATTACAGAAAACGCTTGATATTAGTGGCGTAAGTTATGTTGAATTTATATATTTATTTAAACCATATTTTATTTTGTGTAAATATACCCTAAGTTTCAGTTTTAAAAATTAAAATTATTTAATTTTGTTAATTATGTAATTTAATAATATAAAATCCTCTTTTTAGTAGTAACTTTATAGCATTCAATACAGCTAATCTTGCACTCACTGCTACCTACTTTCTTAACTAAAATAGGAAGAGTTACAGAAAAGTTTGCAAATTGTTAATTAGCAAAATATTAAATGTTATTAGTAAATTAAATTGTTTACATACGTTGTAATAAATAAACAATTTTAAAAATATTATATATTTATTTAAATATTTTAAGTCTGTTTACTTCATCGTCACACATCCTAAGACAAGGCCCTGTTCAAAATATATGGCTAAAAAAAGATAAATAAGCACATATATTTAAAATACAGCAAAAGTGTAAAAGTATATGTGCGATGTTAGAGTCTGGCAAAATTTGCATAATATTTTAATTTTTTACATGTTCAAAATGTACCACCGCCAGGTAAATGTATTATTATAAGCAACAGTCTCCCTACCCAAGTTTTTACATGCTAAAAAATGTTTAAATACATAATAGTACATATTAAATATTAATATTAAAAATAAAATTAGATAAAAAATTGTTAATAAGTTATGTTTATCATTCATTAATATTAATATTAAATTTTTACTTTTTTTTATTACAGGCAAAAAATATTTGCAATTTTTTTGCCGAATTATCAACTTTAACATACAGACTATTTTACCGCACTCCATCGAGATTTCAATAAAACATCAATTTTAATTATAATATTAAACATGTATTTACTTTATTTATTAATTATTAAAAAACCAATTACAATTGTTAAAATTAATTTACAAATATTTTTTTCAATAAAGTAAATTTAGTCTTTACGTTTCTGCTAATATAATGTAATTATTAATTTTGTTAGTTAACTTTATTACTGTTTTTGATATAATTATACAATTACGGATATAAATAAGAATATTATTTTAACAAAAATTTTATCACAATTTAATTAATGAGTATTAAAACAAATATTTCAATTTTATTATCATACTAATAATTTTACCATATTTTAATAATTAATCATTTAAATAAAATATAAAGTATTAGAAAGTATTTTGACAAACTAACGTTAATAATAGAATGACTAATTAAATTATTTAAATTATTTTAGCTAACAAATAAATGTTTTTTGAGAACTAAACAATTTAAAATAAATATTTACTTTTATTGCATATCAAACACTATAAAATTATATTTAAGTACTAATACAAGTTAATTATACATACAATATATGTTGAATAAAACAATAAAAAGTCAGATAGTAATAAACATATTGTGGTTGTTAAATTTTTTTTAATTTTATACATAATAACTAATAAATGCTATTATCATTGATGGGTTTTAAAGGCTTTTATTATATTTATAAAATTTACTTGAATAATAAATCTACTTACTTTTAGTTAATCAGGAGTACTGTGCATCTTTTTATACTTATTTTTAAATTGTCAGTGGTGTATATATTTTAAGTCTTACACAAAGTAACTTGAATCCACGTGGTATCTGGTTTCAAGCAAGTGCCACAAATTTTGCTTATTGTAAGACCTCGGTTTATGCAAATTGGTTTAGTTTTGGTAACAATTTAAAATAGTGCTACTTTTTAGAACATATCTGTTATTTAAAAATTTTTATAAGTGCAGAATTGTATAATAGAAAAATTTATTGTTGCTTATGTTTTTGCTTGTAAAATGATAACATTTATAAAAACTATTCTAATATTTTATTTTCTATTTTCCTTTTTTTCTAGTTTGTTTTGTATTTTTAATAATAATATTGATACAGAGGCTAAAATGGGCAGTCTCAAAATTAACACATTTAAATTAATGGACTATCCTTATATCACTTAAGCATATTAGACACATTAACATTTTAGTAAAATAACTATAAAACATCATTTTAGCAAGTCAATTAATTAAAATTATAAACATAATTTTTTTACCATATAATGTTACCATATTTTTACTTAGACTAAAAACCCAGAAGTTTTACATTTTACAAGATAAAAATTTTAGTTGCTTAAAAATAAATTATATTATAAATTATGTACATATGTAGATAATGGAAATCACCAAATTTGCAAATTTAGTACTTCAAAAAAAACTATGATTTTTTATAATTTATTTAAACGCTTTGGATAGGAATCAACTAAATTATTAATACGATTTTGTTGCATTTAATTTGTAACACATAACCATTTTTTTATCTGCGTGTTTTAATTTGTTATCTACTTTACACCTAGTTTAAGATAACTCAAAAAAATTTTAATTGCATTAAGCTCTATTTACTGTGAAGATAATTAAATAAAAATCTGGTTTTTGTTATTTAAAAATTTTTAATCAAACAATAAAAAATAAATTAAATTTTAAATTATAATAAAAAAACATATTATTTTTTTACGTATGCAATAGAGCATTATTTTAAAATATTACTAAATGCTCTAACGCATTTTGCTACAGTTTAGTCTTAAAACGTTCTTTAAAAATAATTATAAAATATAAGTTATCTATGTAGTTACTAGTTTGATTTTATTATAGCAGTTGTTTAAACTTACTGCCATGATATACTTAAAGGCATAATAAATAAACAAAATGTTGTACAATACAATTGTAGTTTTAAGGAAAATCGGGACCGCAAATAACCATAGAGTGGGCTGTCTATGGTTCTTGGACGTGTATAATCCTTTAAAACTATATATACAAACATTGTGCTTATTTTAAATAAATCTGCAATTTTTTTAATAATAAAACAAAATTATAACTTTTTTATTTGTAATTTTGTAATTTTTAGTAGTCAAGAAAAAGCTTCTATTATTGAAACTCACTGTAGTCAACTGCCGTAAAAGTTTAAAATTGTGCTAAGGGTAAGGTTGATAGGTCGATAAAACAAAAATAAGAAATTATGTTTTTAAATTGTTTTTTCAATTTATAAAGCTAGTGAACGTGCTTTTATATAAAGTATGTGCAATAGCGTGTACTGGGTAATGTTAGCATTTGTGAAATTATGTAAACAAATAATTTTTTAATTATTGTTACGTCATTGTTTTATGTTATAAAATAATACGCATATAATTTTTTTAAGTGTAACTATCATCATTTACACATTTGAATGCTTTTTATCTAAAACGTTTAATACACTTAAACCTCAATAATTATAAAAAATATAAAAAATGATTAAGTTTAACTGTTAATAGCCCATAATATTTTAGCAAAATTACTCTGTTAAAAAATATAACCTTTAAAATAAAAGGAAAAAATTAAAAAATAAGAGTTTAGTAACAAGTATTTTTGATTGTAGACGTTTTATTTACATGTACATAAATATTTCAATTATTAAGATTACTAAAAATGTAAAAACTATTTTTTATATTTAAAAAAAACAAATTTGTTAATTTTGTTGTTGTTATTTATAATTTGTGGTTAACAATTAATAAAGTTTTAAACGCAAATTTGTTAACCATGTTTTATGAGAAATATTGTTTAGCAGTGGATATTTTTGTAAAATCATTTACTGAGATAGTAAAAATTAAACCCATATTTAACAAGGTTTAAATAAATTGCCGTACCAATAAATAATTATTCTTAAAATAATTATGCAGGTAGTTATTAATTTTAATTCATGTTGGCTTTTTTATTTTTGTCGTTTAATATAATAATATGTTGTTTGTACTAATTATTTGTGCTTTCTTACGTATTATTTATTTATAAATTAAATTAGATTTTGTTATGTATACATTTTTATTGCCGTTTTTGTAAGTATTGTTAATATGTAACTTGCATTATATAACATATTACTTTTATTACGTTTATTAATGTATTAGCTTATTTAAAACTGTTTTTTTATAAATATGATTCGTTTTTAATTTTTAAATTAATAACATGAAATTACTGTTCCGTAAATTATTAATAACTTTTCTATTTTTTTACTGGTTTTATTTTATTTACTTTTATTTAATTTACTTTTTAGTTTTTTTTTGTATAATTATTTATTTTTTATTATCACATTTTTACATTTTTAACATTAAAAAAAAATAGACAACATGTTTAACCCCTTTTTATTTGGAAATCTATAAAACACCAAAATAATTTTATAAACTAAAATTTGTGCAATAAATTTAGATTTCGGGGTTTTGTAAAATGTTGAGTTTATTTTCTTTTTTAATACACAATGCCATTTCTTAAAAGAGGATTACTTTTTTTACATTAAATTATATGTTTTACAACAATTATTTGTAATACATAAATATACTCGTATTTTTAAATTATAATTATTACAAACACTACATTTTACTTTTATACTATTGACTGTTAAAATGCTTATTTAGTGATAACGGTTTAATTATTTTAAGAAAACAATTTATACTATTGAATAATGTTTTGTAACTAATACAAAACACTCATTTAAAAATAAGAAACGTTTTGTATCACATATTTATAAAAACTAACTACAAGAGATATTATAGTTCCTTGGTTATATTACAGTTTATTTATAATAATTGTACTATTTATTTAAATATTTTTAATATACAGTTAAAATTAAAATTGTATTAATTAAAAGTAATATTTAAAAAAGTACAAATATAAATACTGTTTAACGTTTTAACTTATAATCTAATAATCTACATACAGTTAATATTTTACTTAATAAAAAATAACTAGATAGCGATAAATAAATAGTTAATTCATTAAATACGTTTTAATTTATGCAATAATAAAATATAATATAAATAAATAAAAACAAAAATGTTTTGGAAAATGTTAGTTAATCACACAATTATAAATTAAATAGAATTTTTTTGATTAAATTATGAATCCATTGATTGTTATTCCTTATATTTATTAAGAGTTTTTAATTAAATGTTTTATGTTGTTTTTAAATATTTAAAAAAATATGTATAATTTAAAAAACAAAATTAAATTACATAAATTTTATGTAATACTAAATTAATTTAATAAAATAAAATCATGTGCTTTTCGTTAAAATATTTTATAAAAAACAATATTTTTAATGTTGGTGCTTTTTAGTCAAACAAACACATTTCAAAATATTAAAACTAAATATTGTGCAACAATAAATTAACATTTTTAAAATTGAAAATATTAACAGATTAAACAGTACATACATACACATACGTAATTGAAATTGCATCTGACGTTTGTGTAAAATGAGTAAGAACTGTGAATAAAATTAATTGCTATGTATATAATTTTGTTAAACATTTAATTTTACTAAATCAATATAAATAGTTATGCACACATAAAAATTTAATGTACATTATTAAATAATATTGGATTTTTAAAACGTAATATTTAAAATAGGTTTTAAGGTAGAATAAAGCAATTGTTGATTTGTAAAATTAGCAGCATAACGGATAAATGTCACTACAAACAATAAAATGCTTATTTTTGTATAAATGCTTTAAACATTTACATACTCAAAATTAAATAATTTTTGCGTTTTTAAAATAAAATAAAGTAAATAAAAAAAAATTGTTTAAAACAAGAAGAAATTATAATTTAAACAAACATTGAGTGAGAACGCTACATATTAAAATCTTTCCTCATGAAATTAAATTTTAAACCATCACATTTTTAGGAAATTATTAGATTTTTACTTTTTAATTTTTATATATATTTATATATATATATATATATATATATATATATATATATATATATATATAATTATTAAATAAATTTATTAAAATAAAATTATTAACTCATTTAAGAACTATTAACAACAAAATTTAAAATAAGTTTTTTTTTTAAATAAAACATACATTACTACATTGTGCATAAATACTTATTTAATTTTTTTAATGTACATAATAATTTTAAATGTTGAGTGGTTTGTACTAAAAGTTGATTTAATTTTTTAACAAATTCTAAAGTCAAATATTTAAAAATAATGTGTGCTTATATTTTAATTATTTTTATTTTGTGTTACAAAAAAAGATATAATAATAAGTCAAACATTTTTTAATTATAATTACTTTATATGATTTTGGTTAAACTGGAAATATGTTTTTATTATTTTAAATACGGGAGTAATAAAATAATTTAGTAATATAGATATAGTTACAAACTTTTTATTTTAACATGTAAAAATAAATTAAGCATTCTTACAGATACTATTAAACATAAAAACATTTTTAAAAGTGGTTTTTAACCCTGCATTGTTTAAAATTAAATTAAATTTTATTTAATATGTTACATAAAATTGTTTTTAAAGTAATAAAAAATTGCTTGACTATGTTGTAATTTAAAATAAAAACATTTTTACACATTATTAGAAAATTATTGCTTTCTAAGTAATATCTCTTTATATACTATAAAATACTGTTTTTAAATCTGATGTTTATTTAACCGTTTTAAATAAACGTTTACCAACATTTTGTAATTGTATAACAAATAATGTTTTTATTTGCAATAAAAGAAAATAACAAAACTAAATTTAATTTATAAAAAAAACATTATTTTTGTTTTATAAAAAGGTTATTTAGTAAATGGAAAAAAAATTGTTTATATTTTTTCCAAACAAACACGGACATTTCTGTAAATTATAATTTACAAATTTAAAAAATGTATATATTTATTATATATATTTATATAATATATATATATATATACATATTATATATATTATATATATTATAATATATAAAAAATTATATATTACATATATATTATATATATTGTATATATTTATTATTAAACTGCACCATAACATTTTCAAAAAAATTAAATATGTTTTTTATTTTTAACATTGATAAAGTGTTTTCTATATTATTTACACTTTTAAATAGAAAATAATTTGCTAATGTATTAACAGTTTATTTGATATAAGAAATATTAATTTATAACTAATTTTTAAGTAATATTTTTTAATTGTTTTAGTAATAATAGTAATTTTCGTGTTGCAAAGATGTTTTTTATGTTTTGACAACTAGCAGTGTTTAAAAGGAAGCCATGACCTTATTACATTATAAACGATAATTTTAATTGTTTGAATTGTGTTAATATTTAACATTATTTATATAAATAAAAAACATGTAATAAATTAAATATAAATAATTTGGCTATTAAATAGTATAGATTATCAAAACTGTAATTTTTGTAAACTTTAAAAATTAATATTTTTATATAAATTAAATTTAAACTAAAAAATATTAATTTTATAAAAAACCGACGTAATATTATATATGTGTGTGTGTGTTAATATGTAATCACATACAGTATTGTTTAAATTTATAGTTAGATTGCATGTATGTATCTTACTAAGACACAATATTTTTAATTTTGCATTAAACAAGCACACGTTTACTAATTGTGCATTCACAGAATTTGAATATTCAAAGTAAACATTTATACAAATATATTAATTTAACAAATAATTGTAATTTTCTATTAATATTATTTGTAAATAATAGCGTTTTACAATGTGTAACACAAATTAAGCTTTAAATATATTAGACGCAGCAAATAATTAACTTATTTTATTTTAGCTATTTAAAATGTATTGGAAATACTTAGCCCTTTTAATTATCTTCATTTCTACTTCAAATAGTAAGTTTTAAAAGTAGTTTTATAATTTTGTACAAAATTGCAATGTAGTAAAAACATATGTTTATTTTAAAATGTATATTTTATTTTATTTAATATTTAAAAAAATATTTAAACATTATTACACTTTAATAAATGTATTAAATAATAAAATACTACTATTTTATTATTATCTTATTATTTAGGTACAGATGTAGTTGGATTTGCGGAAAAAGGTAGAAATAAACATTATATCGAAATTTTTATTTATAAAATTTTAAGTAGATTTTAAAATGTATTATATAAATCAAGTTACAATAAAATAAATGTTTAAAGTACTTTACAATTAAAACTGTTTATTATGTAAAAAAAATTAATTTAATATAATTAAATACCATATTTTAAAAAATTATATTACTTATATATATTGTGTATTTTATTGCTAAAAATAGTTGCAAAAATATGAATCTATAATAAAGCAATTGACTCCAGTAGTACTCAAACTTTTTTTCACTTAAATAAACATATGTTTACCAACTCTTCATTCGGACACAAATATTATAATTAACTGTTAAATAAGAACTAAATAATTAATAATTTTAAAAATAATAATATGTTATGTTAAATACAAGCGTAAATTTAAAATCACAACTATATTTATTGTTTGGTTTTTAGGATTTCTAATTAAATATAAAAAAATACATTTTATTTTGTAGATTACTATTTTATACTATTATTGATATTATTGTAAAAACCTGTAAATTATATCTATTTAGATTTAAAATAAATGTAAATATAACTGTTTTATTTTTTAGCAAAAACTTGGTTTCAAAGTAAATATGATTATAAACTTTACTGTTTTTAAAAACTGTAATATTAAAAATAAGCAGTTTTATATATTGAATGTAACATTATAAATATCATAAAACGTTGTTCAATGTAAAAATAATTAAATTGTTATAAATTTTATTAATTACTAAATAATGCTTAAACATTTATTAAATTGTTTATTATAGAAACGCAAGAAAAAATTTTAGGTAATAAAAAACCTATATTAATAAAGTATACATTTATTATTTGTATTTTAGACTTTAGCAATTTTTTATTTATTTAATACATTTAATACATTGTGATACATCGGATTGCAAGCTAATCTAATTTAACATATATTTGTTTACTACATATGTACTTTTAAAATAATTTTAATTTTTAAATTTTTAAATTAAATTAAATATTTTTATTAGTTTTTTATTCCTTAATTGTTTAAAATAACGTACTTTACAATACTACGGCTTGTATTTATTGTCAATACGTAGAACGTAAACCCGTGTATACCTAATCACAAATGCAGTGTTTAGATCAGCTGTTACACCCGGTTATAAATATTATAAAATATACGCTAAATAAACAAATTTTTAAATATTTTTTAAACTTTAATTATATATATATATATATATATATCAATAATACATTATATTAAGTAATTAATTACCTAAATTACTTGAATTAATTATGCTAAATTTATATTAAACAATTTTTTTAGGTCCACATTTTAAAGCTGGGAAGTATGTACATTTGTTTTGACATTTGTTAAATAACTAAAATATATACATTTAAAACACATTTTAGTTTAAGGTTAAATTTCCTATATTTATTACTTTTTTGTAACAATAAAATTAATAATACAATTATACCATTTGTAATCAACAAACTCTAAATATTAAACGTTATTTTATAATTATTTAAAATAATAAACATATTAAACATTAATATATTGTTTAAACAAAACAAATTTACAATGCATAATTGCATATTAGATATACAATTATTTTTAAAAACCAATATTTGTATTTTTTTTTAAATTATATAATAATAATAATTTGTAAAAATACATTATTGATTTTTAAACAAACATGTGCATATATTATATTTAGCACCACCGATTTTATGTAAGCTCACTCTATTATATATATATATATATATATATATATATATATATATATATATATACTGCTATATATAATTTACTTAATCTTTGTTTTTTTAGTTTAAAAGTTACAAAATTTGTAACGTATTCATTAAGCATTTTATACACAAATTTCAAACGCAACGATTCAATGGTTATCACAGGCGTTTCAATTATACGTTAATAATATTAATTTATTTTAATGTTTATTAAAAGTTTAAAACAATTTGTTGTCAACAAACATTAGAACTGTTATATATATATATATATATATATATATATAATTAAACTTTTACATTTTATATTGATTTTATAAAATTTATATTTTACTTCATATTTATTTATTTGTTGTAAATCAAATACTACTTGTTTGAAGGCTTAAAAAATGAAATGTTAGTATAATTTTTTTTAAATTATACATTGTTTTAAATTTTATTTGAATTGCAAAATAATACATTTTAATTTAAATTAAATACAATTAAATAAAATACATTTGAAAACGTCAATTACTTATTTTATTATGCTATAATTGTCAAGCGTACAACGGTTGTCTCAAACCTAGATAAATATGTGTTTGATTTAATTCTTGGGCACATAAATGTAAGAACTGTTTGGCTATGCTAAAATGTCTGCAACTTAAAAAATGTTTTACAAAACAATTTAAACAGTAAACATAAAGGAATACATTAAAATACTTGTTTAAATATTAGTTTTTAGCTAATTTACATAAATATTTATATTGTATGTTAAAATGGCAGCAAAAACATTTAAAATTTTAAATTGTTATGTAATATATAAGAAAATCAGTAATTAGTTACTATAATAATAATAATGTATGTATTTGTGAGTTTTAAGATACATAAAAAATGTACACAGATAATTTTATTTAAAAATCGTTATTGTAATAATAATTATTATTATTTGCATTTATGTCTATTTGGTTGTTACTGTTAAAATTTAACAATGTAAAGTAATTTAGTATAAACTGTGCTTAAAAAAAAATAAAAAATAAAAGAATTAAAGTAGTTTAAGTCTGGGTTAAAAAAAGGTATTGTGGCAGTAAACATTATGTCAAAATTATTTAATAATAATAATGTTTTAAATAACTCTGTGTAGTTTACAGCAAAAATAATTTAATTTAGCCAGTCCAAAGCATGGATAAAGGAGGAGGATTTGAGCGCTAAATAAACAACATGGCTTTTGTAAAAAATTTATACTGCCATGTAAACTATCAAAAGGACACCATTTTAGCAAACAACAACAAAGAAATAATTAAACGTATATGGATGACACAGTTATACAGATGACAGGATTGAGTAAAAGCCAAAAAAAGCTAAACCTTTGATTTGCAAATCTTTAATGTTAACGAGACTTTGTTGTTGTTATTATTTTGTTGTTGTTGTTTTATTATTTTTTCATGCTTATTTTTAAATTAAAAGCGTTTTTTGTAATAATAATAATAATAGTATTATCAATGTTTTAAATTGTTTCATTACATACAGTTTCTAAACTGGGATATGTCAATAAACGTTTTTTATATTTCTTTTGTTTAAATTTAAAACGTTTTTTTTTAAACATAGGTTGTCAATAATGACATTTTTTTAAAGTTTACACACACGTATTTAAGTGTTTTAAAGTTATTGAATAAATACTATTTCTGTAGGTAAACGGTAATGGTTACAATTAGATTATATATATATATATTTATATATATAAAGTGAAATAATTGTCTTACAGTTACCCAAAAAAGTTTTTAATTAATTTTTTAATTATATAATTTTGCAAGTGTCTATTTAACATAACAAACGCATTCAAATCGGTAAATAATAATAGTTATACTTGAATATTATATATATATATATATATTAAATTTATTACGTAAAGCAATTACACTACAATCAATTTAAAACATGTTATAATTGTAGTTTAACTACTGAAATAATTGCAAACGTATTTGAGATAAGTACTTGGACAATGTATTTAGTTTTAAAAAATTATACACATTTAAAAACAGCAGAAACTAAATTTGCACGTCTACTAGTAAACAAGATAATTTGTTTATAATAACTAAGATAAAACACAAAATAAAATGTATTTAACAAATATAAAAAATCTTATTTACATTCATTTATTTGCAATTAAATAAAATTGGTTAAACTAAAGTTAAAAAATAATTAAAAATTTATTTTAGCACCAGAACATAGAATAAAACCTGTGGAATTTGCAAAAATATATAATAACAGTCCAGTTTATATTTAAAAATTAGTTTATTTTATAGAAAAGTGTGTATTAATATACAAATTATAAACAATACTGTTTAAAAATATATGTTATTTATGTTTTTTTTAAACTACAATTGCACTGTTAAAAATGTTGTTCATTTATCCTGTCTTCATAAGTATAATAGAATTATGAGCAGATAACTATCAAAAACAATTTAAACAAATAACTATTTAACCAGTTAAAATTTATAATTATTTTTAAAACATTTTTGGGGCTGAACTATAATAAAATACTGTAAAAAAATAAATGGTAGTTCAAGATAATGTTCCAGTGCAGTAAGGTGCTTTATTAATAATTTTAACTTTTACGCATTTTTTGTTGTTTAGACTAAATATTATTTGCATAATAAAAACTGAGATTATTTAGTTACTTTTATATAACTGAGGACCTTAATGCAATTAAAAATGTGTATAGTTATTCTAAACAAATGGTGCATCGGAAAAAATTAAAAAGACTCTTAGAGAAAAAAATTAACTATGTTTAAAAATTGAATTCTACAGGATTATATTAATAATTTAGTTAATTTTTTTTTGAATTGTTTAAATTAAATTACAAAAAGTGTGGCTATCCTCTAAACTACTAAATTTATTAAACTAGTTTTGTTTATTTTTATCTATGTACATATTTCGTGATAACATGTTTTTTTTCAGCAAACAACCTGGTAGTATTTTTATCTTTTTCAAATGTGTAGAAGTATATTTAGCGACATAGGATGCACAAAATAGAATAAAAAATAAAAATAAAAAAATTTTTAATACAATTTAACTAGTAAAATAATAGTTAATATTACGAGTAAAAACATCAAAACACATTAAATAATTTTTAAAAGACACAATACAGTTTGTTCTTTATGAGTTCAAGGTTGGTTAAATATCTTGCCAAATAAAAATTGCACGATTTATGGTAAATGTTTGTTTTTTATTAAATATAAACAAATGTTTTTTTTGTTTTGCAAGTTAAAATTAATCTGTTAGGGACGACGTGTAGGGGGTGATTGTTATCCTCTGTTATTTGTGGGTTAGTAAACGACACTTTTTAATTTGTTTCTCAATTACTTTGTTCGCAATTTCTACATTTAGGTATTCAGGTATAATTACAAGTTATGTAAAAAAACGCCTTTTGTTAATAACATAAAAATATGTTAATTTTTCTATATAATAGCAAAGGTGTTTAGGCTTTCTAAATAATAAATTTAAGAGATTGGACCAAGTTAGTTTATTATATGAAATGAATCCAATATACTTTAAATTATTAGTGGGGTTTATGTTAGTGTTTTTAAATTAAACTAAAAGTTAAGTTGTTTGTAAAGTCTAAAAAGCTTTATTGTTGTAAAATTTACCATTTTATATTTTTATAAATTTTAAAACAGATTAGAGTTTTTAAACCATCCCTTAATTGCATTAGTATTATTTTTAAACTCTTCAACATTTTAAGCTAATGAAATGCTACTATATAGTGCCATATCATTAACATATTTAAATAAACCTAAAATAGACAAAATATTTAGAAAATTAAAATAAAGTAAAATAATAAAAAATAGTACGGTTCCTTGCAATACACTTTTGTTATTGTACTTAAAAGTTAATATTTTAAAAGCGCATTTAATAAACTGTTTCCGAATTTAAAAAAATAATTTGATAATCGTTTAATAATAAAGTTAAATGAGCCATAATTAATCAAAACGTTTTATAAGTTTTTTTTTGACATGCTGTTAAATGCAGATTTATAATTTAAAAATAAGCAACTAATAAAGCATTTATATTATTTAATAATTTAGCAATATTTTAAACAAAACTGGTTACACAATCTAAAGTTAATTAGTTGTTTTTTTAAGTAAATTGCATGTGATTTCTAAGTTTTAATATAGATTTTAAGTTTTTCAGTATTAGCTTTTTAATAATTTTAAGCAAAAATAAAATGCCAGTAGTCGGATTGAAATCTGAAGCATTATTGAAATAAAATTTTTTAGGTATTGGTTTAATTTTAGAGGTTTTGTATAAATTTTGAAATAATGGCCTCATTTATAAATTTAAATAGTATAAAATTAAATAAATTTTTAAATGAGGGATAACAATGTTTGTGTATTTTTATTATTATTATTATTATTATTATTATTATTATTATTAAACTTTAATATCTCACTATAGATACATTCAGCATAAAATATATTTTTACCATCAATATAAAAAAAGTAGTAGTACAAATAAGGGAATTAAAATAAAATAGAATGTCATATGTTAATAAATATAAATATAGTCTATATAGTATCAATGTGATTTTTTTTTAATATTTAGAATTGCTGTATATAGAATAAGTCATCATAAGGCACACTTGTTACATTATACTGTGAGATGTCCAAATTAGTTCAAATAAATGCGTAGGTGGAACAATTCCTACTTTGATAGGTTTTTTAGTAGTTCAATTTTGTTTAATCTTGGATTAATTAATACTCTGGATAAGTAGGGCAGACATGAATTTTTGTATTGATTAGGTTTGGTTTTTATGTGCAGGTAAGTTCTTCTTGTTTTTCCAGAAGCTTTAGAATTGTTAAAAGCTGCATGTAGCGGGTAATTGTTATTATTTCCAATTCTTGATGCTAATTGTATACAGGATTTAAAATGTTTATCAACAATATCATTTAATAAAATAGAATATTTGATTCCTTCAGATTTTAATACCAATGATATGCATCTTTTAAAAACAACGTAATCCTGTTTTAATAAACCAGAAAAAATTATGGGTGAGCAATATAATATCAAAGGATAAAAGCATAATGTAATAAATAATTTAGTAATATAATTGTTAACATTTAGTTTTCTTAATCTTTTTATATAGTAGCATAAGGATTTGATTTTTAAAAATATATGCTTTACATAATTATACCTGGTAAGTATGCTATTTATGTTTACACCAAAATATTTAATTTTGTTACAAGTGCATATATTTGTTTGATTTAACTTGAATGTTTTGTTTAATTCCATAGTTTTTCTTGGACGCCTTGTTGTAAATTTAATAAACTTGCATTTTGATGGATTTAAATTGAGATAAAAGTTAGTAGACCATTTTTCAATTTTATTAATAAAATTTTTAAAATTGTTTAGATCATTGTTTGAAGAAATCTTTGTGCACAGTACCATATCATATGCAAATTTAAACAAAAGTTATGGCTTCGGCACTAGCAATGGATTTATGTACAATAAAAATAAAAACGGAGATAGTACTGCACCTTGTAAAACTTCATTATTATTTTCTGTTAACTCTGATTTATTACGACCAATTTGTGTAAATTGTTTTTTTGAGAGAAATAATTTTGTAGCCAGTTTAAAATGTGGTTGGGTGTTTCAAGTAGCTCAAGACGTTTAAGTAATTTTTTTTTAATATGTTATTAAAAACAAATTTGTAATCTAGAAACATGCAATATATTAAACATTTTCCTTTGTCAAGCGATTCAGTAATGTAATGAACAAAGCTGGCTACACAGTCTACAGTAGAATAATTATTTTTATATGCAAATTGATAATAATCATTACTAATGTTTAATATAGGCTTGAGGTCGTTAAGTATTATTTTCTCAGTTAATTTTAAAAACACTGAGGTGCAAGCAATTGGGCAATAGTGTTCTGGATTTGTTAATGGGACAGAAACTTTTGGAATCGGTGTAATTTGTGAGATACGCCAAGTATTAGCTACTTCACAATTTATAATAAACTTGTTTATTATTGTAGATAATGATGGAGCAATTGCTGGCATGCAGAGCTTTAATAAATTGCAATTTATTCCATCAGGTCTAAGTGTTGTGCTTGTTTTACAACTTTTAATTAATTTTTGAATATTAAATTTAATGATAGGTGTTGAATAATTTTATTTAATTGATTAAATTCTGATATATTTGAGTTGTTTAAAGTAAAGTAATCATTTAGTTTTTTAACATCCATCTTACATTAATTTGCTTTTGATTTGTTAAAAATTTTGTTAATATTTTTCCAAATAGATTGTGAATCACGGTTTGATTAAAAATAATTATTAGCATAGTTATTAAGTTTGTTTATTTCCAGTCTAATTTGCTTGTTTAAGTTCTTTAATTTAGTATGTTGACTAGATTTATATGCTACCTCTTTTTCTCGTCTAAGCTTTTTAAGATTTAATAAAGAAATATTATTGTTTGTAATTTCAATCCTAACTACTAGACAATATTTGTTAATATAGGTGTTAATAAAGTCAGTAAAAAGTACAGTAGCATTATTCGGGCTAAGATTGTTAATATTAATGTTATTAATGTTTAATAGTGCGGATTTAAGTAATGCTACATTTTAATTTGATGTATCTCGCACATGTATAATGCTAATAACCTTGAGGATTTGAGTAATGCTTATAAAGTCTCAATTTTCAATAATGGTAATATTCCTGACTGTTAGTCCTCTACGTGGTGCATCCTGGACTAAGTGCCCCTAGAATCTAGACAAATAACAGCAGGGTCCGAGTGCACAGCGGTATAACTGGGTTTCCGTTACGGCGGGTGGGTGCAAACATACACCCAGGATACTTTAAAGGTATCTAAAGGTATACATATATTATATGTAGCCCTTGGGCTAAGGGAAATAACCCTGACAAAAAATCAGGCGGTTTCGTCAATCTTTGCAAACAGTGGCGACGTCACAAGGATGCCGTCTACCAGCCAAGAAACTTTGTTATTCTTTTACGTTTGTGTTACGCTTATCAAGCCATCAAAATTAATCGTTTACTATGTTGTATAGATATGGGAAATAATGAAGAGGTAACCACGTCACTAATCAAAATGAATGAATGATTTAAAAATAGGCTTTAAAGATTTTGAATAATAATGCTTTGAGTATATTTTTGGAAGTAGACGAATTATTGAATAGTTAGATTTTGAAAGAGGTGCATGTTGTTTTACTGAAAAATAATCGGGGACATTTGTAAAAATAATATCTAGTTGTTTTTGAAGTCTTGTAAAAAAATTAACTAGATTAGTAAGGCCCATTATTTTGAATATGTTAGTATTTGCATGATTAAAATTACCAGCTAATATAATTAAAGTATTTTCATCAACACTAATAATTTCCACAGTGCTAGTAGAAGGTGCTATGTAAATATTTATAATGTCAATATTTTTGTAGTAAGACAATAATTTATTTCTGCAGTTGACAATTAAGCACTCAATTCCATTTTTGCAAATATTCAAATTTAAATTTAGGACTATTACAGTATTCTTTATTAATGTATGTAATAAGGCCTCCCCCACGTTTCTTAGTGCAATTTTTTCAATCATGTCAAAATATAAAAAATTTATCAAGTTTTATAAGATTATTCTCAACATATATATTTAACCATAATTCTTGGATTAATATCACACAGCTATTCATATGTAATTTGTTTGTCATGAGAAATTGTAAATCATAAATTTTTTCAAGTATTAATTTGCAGTTTAATGACAGTAGTAGCGGTAAGAACATCTCATTAGGTAACTTTAATTTCAAAGTTTTTTGAAAACCACTATAATAAAATTTACGTTTATTTTGAACACTTATATGTTTTGGTGTGTTAGAAAAACAGCTTAAAATTAAATTTGGACATTGTTGAAATTGGGATTTTAGGGACAAAAGCGTATTTCTGTTGAATTTTATTTTAATTGATTCCATTTAATAAAATAGTGGTAAAAAATTGATTTATACAAAGAAAAATATTAAGATATTTCAAAAATATTAAAAAATTAACGGTAAAAGAGTATTTAATTCCGGTGTTATAGAAACGTAGCGCAGCCATTCAAGAGCTCGCGTTTATTTTAGGATATCTGGTTTTGCGAATGTGTTGTTTTTAGTTTAAATATAACATTAAGCAGATTATAACTATAATCTCGAGTGTTACTAAGGAGGCTTTAACATTGTTTTAATGTTTGTTTGTTAAAGTAAATAAATTATCTGCAATAAAATGTTTGCTTAAAATATTTACATCTAAATTATTAATTAATATTTTAATTGTTTCAAAAAAATTTTTTATTTGTTTTCAAATTATTTTTAAGTAGTTGTTAAAAAAATAGGTATTATTTAAACATATATTTATAAACCTTTTTATGTCAATTAATTTATTTAAAATTTTAACTTTAGCATAACATCTAAAATTGTATGCAGTTTTTTTAGACTACGTATTTTTTTCAGTTTTGACAAAGTAATGTTGTTGTCAGTTATACTAAGTTTAACAATATTAGTTTAGCCTATTAAAAAAAACATAGTAACATTAGAGCAATTATTATTACAAATGTTAATAAGTTATTCAAAAATTTAATATATTTTTTTTATATTGTATATCATAACTGATAAAAATATGTAAGTGTTAATTATATTTATAATTTAATAGTGTGACAAATACTTACAAATGCAGTTAACTCTTATTTATTACATACTATTTTTAAAAAATTGTAAGAAAATTGTTAGTTGTTAGCAACAATTTTGACTAAAATATGTTACCAAATCTCTACTATAAGTTTTGAGTTTAATCCTACTCAATCCTACTAAACCGTTAATAAAAATCAGATTATTGTTTATGTGTTTATTTAACCAAAATAAATGAATTACAAAAAATAACAGTTCTTGTTTAGTCTTTTATTAATTAATGCTCAAATTTAATGCGTTTTAATAAATAATAAAAAAATATTTATAAATAAAACTAGTTGCAATAAATACTATTAAAATTATTTAAAAAATTAATTAATTTTAATAAAAATTGTTGTACACAAGTTGTAGTAGTTTTTACAAAAAACCGTAATATTTTTATTGTTTTTAAAATATACTTTTAAAAATTTATTAATAAATTATCTATATATATAATATTATGAAAGATCAACAATGTTATTTGTAATTATACATTCTTTGGCATTAGCTTTGTTTACTATTGTTTTATAAAGTAATATTTTTTTGTAAAGACAACATACTGATTATGTGCTGTAGCTTTATTACGTATTTTCCAATAGTAAATAAAACAACAACCCAACAATATTCATATATTGTTGCGTAATTTTTATTCAACAACTTAATATTTATTTATTTAATACTTTTTTAAACATAAATAAATAAAAAAGATAAATGTATTATTAAATTAAAATACATTTTAACCATTATTTGTTTTTATAAATTTATTTAGTTTATTGTTTATTAATTTTATACTGTTTGTTTTAAGATTTAAACGTATAAAATACTTTACTAAAGTCTAAAATTATAATCAACTTTTTATTCAATAATAGAAAAAAATCTCTATTATATTACATTAATTATACTTTTCAAACAATATTATTAAACTATCTAATTAAACTAATATGTGAAAATTTGGATTAATAAATGTGTAAACAACTTAAAACATATTTACCAGTAGATAAATACTTGTGTGTCACATTTTGCGTTGGCGTATACATTTTAACAATTTTAAATTATTATTAATTTATAATTCATATAAGTTGATTCATAACTATTTTCATTATATAACTATTTTTATTTTTAATTTAAACAACAATGTTTTTAACATCTGTAAAAATACTAATTTTATTAATAAATGTTTGCGGTAAGTTCAACAAAAACATTTATTTATTAGCTTTAAAAATGTTGTTTTGTTTTAGTACAAATTTTTTAATATATTTTAAATTATTATAGAATGCATAATCGTTATATTATATGTAGCACATTTTTAGTTAAATTTATTTATAAATAAAGTGCAATTAAAAGACGTATTTCATAATTTATTTGTAATTTAAAAGTATTTTATAAATTTGTGTATTTTAGTACTTTGCCAAGAACAGCGTAGGTTAACTTTTTTGTTATAATTATTTAATTTAACTAAAAAATAAATTAAATATTTTTAAAACAAAACGGTAATTAGACTGAAAATTTTATCAAAACTAAATTAAAACATTTCTTTATTATTTAATATATATATATATATATATATATATATATATATATATATATATATAATTTGGTAATCAACAAACATATTTAAGATCAATTTAATTAGAAATCTTATTTAGTAACAAAACATATAAACAAAAAATTAAACTAAATTTTGCGTACCAAATGTTTTATTGACTTATATATTATTTAATAAAAATAATTTAATTTTTATAAAATTTTTAAATAAATAACTTTCTATTATTATATTTAGCAATAAAAATATCAAGTAAATTATTAACAAATGTTATTTTTTTGAAGAAAAACATTTTTTATTAGTTCACTTTAATATTTGTTTAAACATCGTTTTTAAAATTATTAGAAAATGTTATTATTATTATTATTTATTATTATTATTATACACTTTTATATAAATAACAGTAATACGTATTTATTGTAATATACAATTTAAACAAATTATGTCCAGAAAATAAAACAATAAATAAAATTAAAAAATAATAAAAAATAACATATTGATTGTTTTTATTTAATGTTTTTAGACATAGAGAGAAGTAATATAAATTATATTATTTTTTTGAATAAAAATGTTAATTAAATTTAGTCGTGTTTATGTATTCATATAAAATTACCTTTATAAATGATTATCATTTTTATTTTAATAACAGAATATACTGACACTACAACATATAACAGTTAATTTATTATTTTAATTATTATCTTGAAATAGATAATTAATGGATATTTACTGTATTTTGTTTTTTATTTATTTATCTTTGGTTGCCAAACTATGTTATTATTGTAAAAATTAATTTTTACAAAAGTATGATTTTTAGTTTTGCACTTTCAGCGTCCTGTTTTTTTCAAATTTAACTTAAATTTAAAAATACCTTTGAAAATATTGTTTTAAAATTTATATTAAAAAATGTATTAAAAAAGCACAAATAGTTAAAATAATATGTATGTACGTAGTGTCTACGTATGTTTCGTTTACCGATTTTGTAAATCTGGGTCAGTAGTTGACTGTATAAAATATTTGCATGCTGACAAACGTTCATTATTATTTATAAAAAAAATAAAATTATAAAAAAAATAAAACACACTTAAATGTATAAGCATAGTATAAAATATATTTTTTTATTAAATTTACTAAAATGTACAATTTGTAATTACTTATATGCTTCATTTTTATTGTTTCAAAAAATTTATTTTATTACAGTAATTAGTATACCATCAGGTACATTTAAAATACGTATATTGTAATAATTTAATTATTATTAAAAACGTATTAAATTTTAAAACGTTAAATGTTTTTTAAATAATTTAAAATTTTATTTAAATTGTTTTAAAAAATTAAGATGAAGGGTATGCATTAATTAAAACTTTATAAATAATTTAATAATAAATATTATTTAGTATATTGTATAATATGGTATTTTTATATATTAAAATAAATTAAATTATTACAAATATTTTTAAGATTATTATAAAATAATAAAACTCATAATGCTTAAAAGAGCATAGAACAAATTTGTAGCATATACCAATATATATATATATAATTGCATTATTCAAAAATGTTGTTAATATTTTTATTTTTTATTTTAGCATTTTGGATGGTCTGTAAGTATTGTAACAAATTATTTTTTTTAATTATTTTATTGTAAAAAAATAATGCTGTTATTTTTTCTGTATTTCAGTTTGAAGTTCATTTATTACATCGTATACTCAAGCAGCATTGTGTACTCAAATCTATACAACGGAACAAGTACTACAATAAATTAATAAATGTTTACAAAACATCTTTTATAGATGGTTTTTAATTTTTTAAACTATTTTAACTGTAAAAACAGAATTTGTCAAAAAATTTAAATATTCTTTTTATTATTGATAAATATAATAATTTGTATAATAATAGGATTTATATGTGATTTATTTAATATGTTAATATATTAATTATACGTTTAATAAATTTACATTAATAAATTAAATTATCGATTAATTTTAATTGTTTAAATGTTGTTTTAAATAATGCAGTTTTTAATAAAGCGAAAAATGTTGTGCAAAATAGTAACACAATAATTATTTTTAATTAAAACAAATAAAATAAATCTACTAGCAATAGAAAACATGAATTTTTTATAACATTAGGTAAAACATATTGTAAAATCCATTTTTATTTTACTTACTTACTTTATAAGTTTTTCCAAAATGTTTATAGTAGTAAACATTGGAACAATACCTACATTTAGTGTCAGCAGCAGGAAGCAAACCCATTTTTGAGTAAAGCACTATGCCTGTAGACTATTCCGTGTCATTGAGACTGAAATATTTTTTTAAACACATTTAATTAAAAATTTATAAGATAAGCGTTATCGGTATTACTTATTTAATTTATACAAAACGTTAGTTTTAAAAACAGATAATAATAATATTAGTGTATTTACGTATTTTGTACTATATGTAACATAGTGAGATTAATCGGATGAAATTAATTTAAATTAAATAAACTTTTGTTTATTATTTAATAAATCATATTAAAATAAACTTACATTTAACTACAAATTAAATTTATTTTATATACACTAGCTTATATAAGCATATATTATAATTATCTCAATATTTACAAAATACATTATAGATAATATTGGTGAAAAGCATATATTGCTTTTTTCGTAGTAAAATTATAGTATTTATTGTATATTAAAACAGAAAAAAATAATAACAAGTATTATTATTAAAACATTATGCTGTTGTTACAGAGTTTATCATAGAACCAAATTTAAAACTGCATAACTACATGTGTACAGTTTACTAGAAATATCAACTGCATGTTTTTGTTTAAATTTTTAACTAAACATTTTACGTAAAGCATTAAAACAACAAAACAAAATAATATACAAAACGTTTAGCATTTTTATAAACATAATGCAATAAAATTACAATAGTTTTTAATAAACACTGTGTAAAAAGTGTAAAGTTAATAAAGTTAAATCTAAATAATTTTAAATGTTTTTTGTATTATTTAATAAAGTTATTTAAGAAAATGTTTTTATAATGTAATTTTTTTTTCTGAAAAATTGCTTTATATTTTTCAGCATTTTTTCCTTTTATTTTGCTCAAATAGTTTAAAATTACTTTTCTAAATACCTTTTCAAAAAATATAATATAAGGTTAATCTACATTATTACTTGAAATTATTTAAATACATTTTTAAAAGTAATAATTACTTTTTACGATAATAAAAGGGTAAAGCGCTTTGCTTGAACCTAAGTAGCATAATTTCAATCTCTACTACCGGCACTAAATGTTAGCCCAACATTAGTATCACTAAAATATCTACTGCTAAAAACTATTTTTTCTAAAATATTGAAATTAGTAAATATTAAGAAAATAAATAATTAAATTAAAACAAACATATTAATTTTTTTTCTTATCTTGTATAATGTTAAATAGATTAATAATTTTACATTTTTATTAATTAAATTTATGGTTAGCATTTTTGTGTTTATTTTCTTGAATTTGTCTAATTTATTAATTTTTAATGTTTAAATTAAATAAATCAATTTACTTACAAAATAGTTATTAATTAATATTTTTATATATAAGTTATTGTTTTACATACTATTTACAACAACATTATTAACTTATTTTTAAATGATTGTGTATTAGCAAGTAAAAATAGATGTCAATTTTTTTAAATTAAAAATTTATATATTTATTTAGCTTTAAACAGATATTTTACAATTTTATGCAAAATATAAATATTAATTTTGTTGTTGCTGCATTTTCTTAACGCTTTCTAACATATATCTTTGTTGTAAAAATAATTTTTGTTATTTATCTAATATTACGCATTTTTTTATGTAAGTATTTAACTGCTAAATATACATTTAGTAAAACATTAAGGCTTTTATTAATAGTAAAAATATTATTAATAATTTTTTTTATATTTGTATTGTTAAATTAATGTTTTTTTAATTTTGTTTCTTTTATAAATTAAATATTAGTAAATTGTTAAAATAAATTATAATTGGGTAAAGAAAACTTTTTTTGAAAACATTTGCTACATCAGTTATAGATTCTATAATTTTATTTATTAGGTTTTTTTCCTTGTTGCAAATTTAAAAAATTTATACTTTTAGCAAATTAAAGAATTGGTTTGTTTAATTGTGTCCGGATGGTTTAGAGGTACAGTGCTCGACTTGCACCTAGTGGACATGTATATGAATTTTACTACGGTCACAAAATGCAGGCCCACATTTGATTTTGTTAAAATGTTTGCTGCTAAAATATATTTTCTGTAAAACATTTAAAATAACAAAAATAAAAATAAAATAAAATATATGTATAAAAAATTACACTGTCATTTTTATGTTTTTTTTTTAATTTTAACAAAAACGTTTTAGAACAAGATTGTCATTAGACGTATGCTAGTAACTGAAATATATGTAAATGCAAGTGTTCTCACTTTTACTTGTATTTTTGTTCAAATAAATTTTTATTAACGTGTGTATATTTTTGTAAAAAAAAACAATTTTTATTAACATATATTTTTATTAAAAAACTATAATAAAATTTAGCGATTTCTAACATATGTCAAAAAAACATGCAATAAGTTATTAATTTATTGCAATAACTTATAGTGGTTTAACAAATAACAATTTAATTATTAACAAAATAAACTATAGTGTTATATAAATTATTTTATTTAATATATATATATAATTTTTTTAACATTTATCCTAGTAGTGTAGTAAAGTATTTTTGATAAAATAACTATACTTTCTTACAACAATATATAAGAGTAAAAGTTGGAAGCGAACAGATAAAATTAATAAAATTGTAGATGTTTTTTACTGCCAGTGTTTTAAAAATATTTTAAAAATTAACTGGCAAAATTACATTTCAAATATTATAAAAAAAACTAATTACATAAAATTACCTCAATTAAACAAGTAATATTATTTAATTAAATTCTAGGTTTATAGACCAGCAAGAAAGGTTTTGGAATAAACAATAAATATGGTAGTTAAAAGGTTGGAGTAGATTACAGAAAATTTAGCTAAAAACTAGTTAGAAAAAATTAATTAAACTTAATGTTTTATAAAATTACATAAAACGTTTATCTAAGGTTTTAAATACGTGAAAACATTCTGTTGTTTTATATTCTTTTTGATTTGTTTTTTGCTGTAATTGTTATGTTAGTGCATCATACTAATATAGCGCCTGAGTGGACATGGGTTCGGCACTAAATTTAGGCCCACGTTTAGTTTTGCTAAATTGCTCATTGCTAAAGGATATTTTTTGTAAATTATTTAAAACAGTAAAAATAATTTTAAAATTTATAATAAAATTTTTCTATTTTCTAAAAAAAGTTGCCAAAACATTTATTTAATTTTAATTCTTAATTTAGTACAAAATAAATGCATGAAAATACGTTTAAATAATTATACAAAATATAATAATAATTTAAACACAAATAATATGGCATTCAATAAAATTTTGATATTTTATTATATTTTATTAGTTTAATAATATTAAAAATTTTATTTTTTGCAAACTACGTGTCACATAAAATCACTAAATATATACATATACTTACGTACAATGCACATAAATTACAAATAATAGCAGAATATGTGTGTTGTTTTATTACATTATACATATTGAAACATAAATAACTTTATGACTAATTAAAATTAAAATTTTGTTTTTAAATATTGTCAATATTGTGCACAAACACATAAAAATATTTCTTATTTTTAATGTAACATACAAAACTCTTGTTAAAATATTTCATTTTTATTGCACACTTAATGTGTGTGTAAAATTTAATATTGTACTTACATAAAAATTTTAAAAATTAAATTTAAAATGCATTTATACACATCAAGCAATTTTAATGCTTGTATTCTTGATGAAATAATACCATAATCACATGCTTTAGCAAAAACTGAAAAAAAGTTATTTAAATTAGTACATTGATGTCAAAATGTAATTAACGCAATTTAAAATACAAAACATTTTATATATTAAAAAACAACAATTTGTATAAAATAATACACTAAATATATAAGTATAAAATAATTAAAAAAACTTAATTAACTTTTTTAATAATTACTGTTTATTAAACAAATCTTTAAATAATTTCAAACTGTTAGTTTCGGTATTGTACATTATTTTATAAAGTCTGGTTAAGCAAAACCAAAATATTTGAACATTATTTTATTAACCTTGTTATTATAAAAAATATTATTATTATAACAACAAGTTACAACAAACAAATATTACCACAATTCTAATAACAGTTTGGTAAAATCAAAATAGAATTTTAATCTTCCTTATATACAATAATTAAAAACAAAAATTTAATATAAATCTATTGAAAACAATTTTGTTCCCTCATGTTAATTAAAACTAAAAATATTCCAAATAAAATATTAATAATAATAATAATAATAATAATAATAATAATATTGTATTTTATATTTAGATTATTATTTAATGCTTTTGTTTAATACTTTTTATTATTTAGAATATTTTTTAAACAATTTTTAAAAAATACAAAAATTATAATTGACATACATTGCTACTTTATTAATATTTTTATTAATATCTAACAGCTCTTAAGTCAAACCTAGGTACAAATAGGTTACATTCCAACTAGCAACACCAAATGCGGTTTTACACTAGGCTTTATTAAAATGATTAATGCTAGGATTTGGTTTCCGTGACACATTCAAAGTAGTAAAAATAAATAATAATAATAATTATTATTATTATTACTATTATTATTATTTTAAATTACATTTAAATAAATCAACACAAATCATAAATTAATCAATCATAAAATGCACACAAAAAATTACCACAAAGATATTAGTCAAATAATATAATGTATTGATTTTGCAGAGTTGTTAGTCAAAAAAAAAATTAATAACATTTAAAAATTTAAATTTTTTAAAATTAAATGGTTTATAAATTAACATTTGTATAAAAACTACAATTTTATAATTACAAGCAACAGCGTCAAACTTTTAATGCAACAACAAATAAATTTTGCTATAAAAGAAAAATAATAAATCAACATTTCTTGTTAAAAACTTTATTTAAACATATAAAACTTTAAAAATATGTTTATAAAATACTAAAATAATAAATTTTTACCAAAAAATTAATTTAATATATAGCAATATAAAATAAACATTATTTTTTTAAATATAATATTTAATAAATGTCATGTAAGAAACTATCAATGTTGTTAAGCATACGTTACTTTTAATAAAATATTTTCAAAAATCTCGCTTTAGTGACATAAATATACTAATGTTTAAAAAATTATTTTTTTAAAAGTATACCCAAATTTTAAATTAGATAATAAAAACAGTAATTTAGCACAACCAAACAATTAAATTATTAACTTAAAAATATGTTTCAAAATTTAAATTTAAAAATTGTACATTTTTTTAATTTTTGACTTGTTAAGCTTTTACTTCATGTTTATTGCAGGAGTCTGGTTATTAACTTAATCCTGTCTAAACTACATTTACATATATACATATATAATTTTAAAGAATATTTAATACAAACAACTTTTAAATACTCTAATTTATAATTAAAACAATTTTTATTATAAATTAAACAATTAAACAAACGTTTGACAACATTTTCTAGTTTGCAATATTTATAAAATTTTATTAAACATTATCTTTAACTTACAGTTGTATAAATTTATTGTTTTAATAATTTTGAGCATTATAAGTATTTTTATTGGTTATTTAACATATCGTTTTTAAATTTTTATTTTTGCAATTATTTTACATTACAATTTTATAGTGTACTTAAAATCTTTTTACATTTTAATACTTTAATAATTGTTTTAATAAATATTTTGTTTTTTAATTTTAATGCTTATTGTAATTACGTATAAATGTTTTTAAATAACTTAATTTGTTTAATACCATTTTCTGTTTTGTTAATTTACAAAATTTAAAAATATTATATTCTAATTTTTTAATTGTTAAATATTTAATTGTAACTAACAATTTTTATAATATATTTTAAAACATGTACTCAACAATATTTAGTTAAAACGTTAATAAAACCAAAATTGCCTTAATGACAGCATTTTTTGCAATTAATAACCATTTATTATGTAAATAACTTTAAATATCAATAATTTATAAGTAAAAATGTTTTTACAAAACATTTAATTTGACCAAAATATTAACAACATATTTTTTTAATTAAAATTCTTTTACGAGATGAAAAAAAATGATCATCTTTATTTTGATTTTTTTTACCTTTTTCTTGTTAAAAAGAAATGTAAACAATATAAACTAGAAAATAATATTTAGAAATAATTGTAAAACAAAAAAAACATTAATAGACAAGACAATGTTTTAGTTTTACATGTAAATGTTTTATACCAAAACCCAGTAAATATATGTTATTTTTAAATTGTTATCTATATATCTACAAGTCAAGACATATATATATCTTATCTACAGTCTTATATATACAGAATTGTAATCTATTTAAAAGAAACTCAAATTATATATATATATGCACATTTTTTATAAATAAATTTAATATTATTTTGAATATAGCACATATCTGATTACCGCAGACTTTAGTAAAATACATATTGTGCGTGTTCAGCGTTTTCTGAGACATTAGATATTATTAATCCATTATAATTTGTATTATGTCTGGTTGGAAAAATATAATTACAAGACTAACAAATTACCATACATTTAATTGCATAATGCACATGTACTTTTAAACATTTTTTAATGTTTAAATAATTATATATATATATATATATATATATATAATTTGATTACTTTTTTGTTTTAGGGATGTTCCATACCGTTAATTTTCTTGGGTTTTATAATTGTATTAATTTTGTGTCTTAAAACCTACTTTTATTCACGTATTTAGATTAATAACTATAATAATAAAAATAATCATAATTTTAATAATATTAATAATAATAATAATAATGATAATAATAATAGTAATAGTAATATTAAAAATAATAATAAGTATTCTTCAAGAAACACAAAACACGCTATTCCAACAAATAAAAATAAGAAAGTAAAAGTAGAATTGCCATAATAGGGGTTTGTAAAAAATTTTAAACGTATAGCTTACCTTATTGTGAATATTTTGTGTTATGCGTGTATGGTAAAATTACATGAAACATAATTTATGCTCTAAATGCAGTAGAGTGAATTTGCAATAATTATAAAAAAGAAAAAACAAAAACGTTTATATTGTTATCAATAGAAATAAATATTATAATAACAAATACTACAGAAATAGTTTAATAATAACTCAAATGTTTAATAAAATAAATCGGTTAATAATTGTAGTGTTTATTTTTATTTCAAAGTAAACAGAATTTATTATTTTAATAATTAATTAAAATATGGTTAATTAATAAAATTATTATTTACACATAATTATTTATTGCAAACAAGTATTAAGACATTTTAATTGGATGACTAGTATGTAATGTATGCTAACAAAAACAGATTAAATTGTGCACATTGCACATACTAACACACAATATATACAAAAAAGTTATATTTAAATTTATGTTTACTAAATATATGTGTTATAATTCTAAATTATAAAATTACTTAATTAAAAAGATGTTCCCCAAATTATGTGCAATTTTTCTTATTTTAATTGTTACTGATCAACTGCTTATTAGTTCTGGTGGTAAGTATACCGTTTTAAATATTAAATTTAAAAACTTTGTTTAATTATAAAAAAGTTATTAAAACTGACTAAAATTTAAGCAGCATGTGAAATCATGTAATATAAAATATATTTCACCTTTTTATTAATTTATAACAATTTTCAATGCATACATAAAAATATTAATATCGATTTAAATTAATTTTTCTTTGTAGAAACTGGTATTTTAAAAATATTGTACTATAATTTATTATATAATAAGTTTAGAATAATAAAAATTAACTAATTAATCAGTTTATATATATATATATATATATATATATATAATATCCGCTTTGTGTTAATTTTAGAATTAAATATTAACTTAAATGAAAACACAAATAGGTATGTTTTTTTCCAAAATTAATCATATTAATGTTTATAATTTAAACATTTCTTATAAAAATAAAAATTAATAAAGTTATGCACGTTTAATTTAATATATTTTAAGTAACATTATTTTAATTATACATACTTTGTATATAAATTAATTGTTATATATTTATTTAATTGCCTGTGTAATTTAGCGGTATAGCGCTCAAATTTGAACCTCGGTAGACAAGGGTTTAAATTCCACTATCGGCACTAAAATGTGGGCCCACGTTTGGCATCGCCAAAATGCCTATTACTAAAAGATGTTTTTAGTAAAACATTTAATGTAACAAACATTAAATAAATAAATAAATAAAATAATAAAAATAACTTTTACTGTTGAAATGTTTTGCAGAAACAATTTGTAACATTAAAATGTATCTGAATTCTGAATCTAGTTTTGCTGTGACACATTAACTTATACTAACCCAAGTTTAGGTTTGGTGCCATAGCACTAAACCGTCTCGGCACAAATAAATAAATAATTAATAAAATGTGTATATAATAATTTAATATATTTAATATATTATGGTAGGTATAAAACAACAATTTACAAATGTGATTAAGAATATAAACATTTACAACTATATTTTTATTATAATTTTGTAAGGTAGACAATATTATTTATTATTAAATATTTATAAGTAATTGTTGTGTTTTTATCACAAAATTTGTTTAAAAAATGTTATTATTGTTACTAAATAGCAGTAAAAAATGGGATAGAATGTAAGTTTAATGTTTTATATAATAATTTATATTTTTAATTAATTAAAACAAATAATACTGATGTTTTCTTACATGCGATTAAATTTTTCACTTTTTACCAAAGATTTTTATGAAAAGGTACAAAATAATGTGTCTAGATTTATTTTTTTCAACCACGTCCTTTAGACGTAGTAGTTATTTGTGCCGGGGTGGTCTATCGGTATAACGCTCAATTTGGAATTTAATGAGCATGGGTTTGAATCTTTCTACCAGCATTAAAATGCAGACCCATGTTTGGCATTGCTAAAATGTCTACTGCTGAAAGATGTTTTAAAATAATTTATAATAAAAAAACATAAAATAATAGATAACACATTATTTCAATTAACATAGGATTTTAACTTAGTTTGATAAATTAATTATATTTAAATATTTTTGAATGTTAACAATACTTCAATAAATTTAATTAAATAATATAACTGTAAATTGTAATCTAAAATTAACTAGAATTTACATTTATATATATTTATTTTTATGTTTTTTGTTATATACATATTGTATTTCAATAAACATATTATTATTGGTGTTTAACTAGCAATATTAATTAATCTGATATACTTAGTTATACAAATTAATTTAATATATTATTTCTAAAATTACTATAGTTTTTTAAACTACTTAAACATATTGTAATAGTTACATTTTTTAAACTTACATTGTTTTTTACAGCTTTTGCATAAAAATATTATTTTAATTTATATATTAAATTTATAGGTTTTTAATACTTGTGCAGTGTTGATTAAAAATAAGCACATTTTAATTGATGCAATGCAGAATCTTTTAAAACTTTATTAAATTTAGCTTTTAATTTTTTTACACCTCATATTATAAACATTAACATACATATGAACAAGATTTATATATTTTGAACAAAAACAAATAATTACTAATATATATATATATATATATATATATATATATATATATATATACATATATATATGTATATATAAATATATATAGTAATTTTTTAATGTAGCATGCGCATACAAACGTATACTTTAAATTATTATGTATAATTTTGTAAAACGTATTTAAACAATTTTTTATAATTATTTTAAAATAATGCATATTATAATTATTAATAATTTTTTAAAACAGTAAAATATATGTATTTTTATTTATTTATTTATTTATTTTAGATTTGGTATATTGAGACTGGTGGTCGAAGTAGTATTAAATATCAGAAGACAATTATTCCTTCCATTTAAATTTACTTAAACCGACAACATGTTTATACGAAATGTCTAATTATTATTGCTTTATAGTAAATACAATATTAATTTATACACATATATACATGAAACGTTTTATGTACATTTTACATTATTAAGGCGTGAATGTTTTGTAATTTGTATCATGTTTTCCATAAACTTATAATTGCGTTTTTAATTTTTTTACAATTATATTTAGTAAACAAATAATTAATTTATAAAAATTAGAAATATGTTATTACAAGTGTACTAACTTTCATTATTTTAACATTAATTACGATACCAATTACAAAATTTAATTTTTATAAAAATTATGTTTAATTTGTAATAAAATATAATTGGATTATAAATGAAAATATATTATTAAAAATATATAATTAGTTATGCTAAAACTAGATAATATAAAAACTTTTTAAAAAGTATTTAAATATATACGTTTTACAACATAATATTTAAAAAATAATTTAATTAATAATAATACTTTTTTAAATCATAAATATGTAGTGTGCATGGTTTTAAAATATAATGCTTTAAAATTGCTGTCAATAATAATAAGATTTGCGTTGTTTTAAGAAGTGTTTATATTTAACCTTTTTTCTAATAAAACATTAAAATTAATTTAAATTAAAATTTTTTAAAATAACTAATAAATTATATTTTGCTACGTACTTAGTAAATTTTTAATTTTTAAAAAATTATGCACAAATATTATTTTGCTGTTTATCAAAAATATTAATAAAAAAATAACTATTTTACAGTTTAAAAACATTGAAAGTTTTTTTTAAAAAGCTTACATTTAAGTAAAAAAGGCAAAATGTTTTAATCAAGCGGTTATTAAATATATTATTGTTGTAGATGGAAATGTAATTTATAATTATGCATCACAAAAAGCAATTACAAAACCTTAAATATATTGTAACTAATGTAGTTATTGCAACTAAAAATTTTAAATAACGAAAAAATTAACAAATAAACAATATCATGTTGTGTAAAAAATAAATAATTTTAAATTTTGTATTAAACTAAAATAAACACAATTCTACATTTTGAATAATAATAATAGTAAACCTAAACTGTAAAACGAGTGTATTGTGTATATTCTCTTCAGTTACAGACATAAAATATTAGTATATATATATATATACATATATATAGAAAACAAAAGTATATAATGAAATTAACTTAGCATTAATAACTACACAATTAAGTACAGGTGTATCTGAATCTGTTAATATTTTTATTTTAAAAATCTTTAACCGATTCAACACAAACGTGCAGTGGTTAAAACATTATTCAATCGTATACAAACAATATGTTCAAGCAACACCATTGACAAAAAATTAGAAACCACAAAGCAAATTCTAATTAATAATAGATATTTTGATAAATTCCTCAATTACTATTTAAAGTCACTCAATATTAAAAAATAAATCGTATACGACAATAAGCCGGTAGTTATAAAACTGACTTTTAGAGAAGATATTCTTACAATGCTCTTTAAAATAAGGCTTAAAAGTGTGACTACAAGGACATATCCATTGACCCAATTGAGAATGTTATATACAACAACAGGTTTTACTTAGGTTGTTTTTATATTGGTTATTGTGTCTATTAGTTCACATGCAATTGCGATGACAAATGTATTAATTGGACAACTTGTCGCTAAAAAAAGTAATTAGTCATTATCTGTTATTTCAAATTAATAACGTGATGCAATTGTTATATTAATAATATAGTAAATATATATTAATTTTATTTGTTTAACAATATATTTAATTAATTATATAAATTTATAGTAAACTAATGATTACAATAATATTTACAGTACATTTACTATTAACGTTTAAATAGGTTTTAATGTAACAATTCAAATATATTACTGTAGGTATAGTTAAAAGCTAAAATTTAAAAAGAAAACATTAAAAACTTTATATTATTAATGATTATTTTTAATTTTTAAGATATTTTCAATAAAACTTGTTTAACATTAAATAATCGTTACAGGGACATTTCTTTTATTTTTTTAAATATTTCTGTAATTAAGCAATTAATGAATTACATTTACTGCTAAATATCAACTACCCTAAACGTATTTTGTAAATGTTATAGTCATTCTAACTCTTATAATTGTAAGTTTAATTAATAAGTAATTTAATTATTTTATTTTATATTAAAATATATATAGTGATTATAAAGTTTTTAAAAATTGTATTAATTTCAAATTATTATTGTGTTTTTTAGTTGTATGTATATGTGGGTTTTAAAATTACCAGATATTTTGTTAGTTTTTTTTAAAAGTTAATTAAAAGTGAATAAACATTCCATTTTTTAAGCATGACGCATTGTCAGTAAAATTACCAAAAAAAATGCTTCATCGAGTTTTCAAAATATTTAAAACTTTTTTGAAATATAACAAATTAATCAATTGAACAGCCATACATTTGTTTATATTTATATAATCAAAATGTGTTTTCTTTGTTATTATAATTTACACTACTGATTAATATGTTAGTAATAATACGCATAAAATAAATAAAAATGTATTTAAAATATTGGGTGATACGTCTCTTCAAAAAATACTTCCCAAAATAATGGCAACTTAAATAAAACGTTTCTAGCAAACATATAATTTAAAAAAATAAACATGGTTTTATTATACAATATTTAATAGTAAATAATAAATAGAATAAAATTATATTTTTTCTAATATATTAATAAACTTTTTTTACATAAAATGTTAACTGGCTCATCATGTAAAATATAAAAATCAATATTATTTTAGTATCCAGGACGTATCTAATATTTAGAGTTTCCAAATTGTTTTGTATTGTACACTTTACTACAAAATATTAAATAATATGTAGTAGCTTATGTTTGTAATCACTTGGCTTAGGTATTAAAATGTTAATATAGTTTTATGTAATCTATTTTTGTCAAAAAATGATTTGAAAAAACAACATTTAATTTAAATATGCTCATTATTGTTAATATTATTATTATCATTAACGTATATCAATTTTCAAAAATATAACTATTTTTATTTTAGTCCGTGTTATATTTAAATTATGTTTTTTAAATAAACAAAATAAATTTAAATTAAATAAAAATTAATTTTGTATTTTTATAACACAGAGTATTATATTTATAAACATTTGTGACCCTGACATAATTAAATTGCATTTCAGCTTATAAAAGTGTTTTCATTTACTATAAAAATACCACTGTTTAAATTGATTATCCAAATTTGTTATATATTGGTTATTTAATTTATTTTATAAATTTGATTTAATGTATTTCAACATTTTTAGAAAATTGTTGTTTAGTCATTAACATATCAATATATACATACATAAAAATATATAATGTAATGTGATGTATTTAAATTAACATTAAGAACACGGATATACACATACGCAACACCACCTCTTGTTGTATCTATCAGTTCACATGCAGTTGCGGTGACAAATATATTTCTCGGGCAACTTGTTGCTTAGCTCATCGGGCTATGGAAGACATTTATCATTTGACTGATAACAAGTTTAACTTGAATGAATTGTTCTGTATTTTGTTAATATTACGTCATTTAGTTCAACCGAAATACCGAGTTAATATTAATAATTGCTTTAAAGTAATGATAACTGCTCAAGCTTTTAATATGTTAGAAATACTGGAATCTGTTTACATTCACACATTAAAACCCATTTTATGTGCATAAAACAATTTTGTAATTGTGTTAAATTTAGCTTAGACTTTACATAGGCATATGCGTATATCTGTGTAGTTATTAATGTTAAGTTAATTACATTATATTACATAATATATTTGTATATATATATATATACTGATTCTTTATATTTGTAACTGAAGAAAATATACAAAATGAATTTATCTCACAGTTTGTCATTAAATAATTGCTAAATCAACATTTGCTAATAGAAAAAGATTTATTAATAATAATATTTAAAAATTAAAATATTTTTAAATTCACAAAAATGTTAAAAATAATAAGTAATTCATGTTAAAGCGCTATTACATTTTTATTAATATAAACATTTGTAAAAACATTTTTAAAATAACAAATAACAGTTAAAGGTGTAATAATAAAAAAATCAATGTAATTAACTCATATATGTATATATATCACAAATAAACTAAAGGTATGTTCTATATTTCGGATTATAAAAAAAGTTAAACCATTTTATTATAAAACCGAAAACGTACAATTATAATTACACTAAGCTAAAGTTTTCGGTATTTGTTTTATGTTGCATAAAACAAAATAATAAACATATTAATTACTATTAAAAAGTAAAGTGTAAAAGGAACTTTGATATACCCTTAAAAAACCACATTAAATAAAAGTCATAAAATGACAAACATTTTATTTGTTTTATAGAAACTATAAACAAGTTTTTATATTAAATACTTTAAACGGTAGATGATAAAATCAACCAGCAAAAACAGTTGCGAAAAAAGGAACCAATAAGTGTTAGATAACCTGTTGTGGGTGTGTGATTACTCGTAAGTTGGGAACAGGAAAGTTTCTAAATGTGTAATCAAATTTGCACAATGATGCAATCCAAATCGTATAGTACTTGCTAAATATTAATTTGTCCACCTTACATACATTTTCAAGGTCAACAAATCCTCTTTTAATAGAAAAATGCACGAGCGTGAAGCACACTTACTCATGAAAATTGATTAATAGGATTTTTTATATTGTTCTTTCCGTGGTTGGTTTTATCATCTACCCTTTAAACAGCACAATTTTTCTCAACATGTGAAATGTTTTCTTAGCGTAATAGAATACATTTGTGCCAAATTTATAATAATGTAAAAAACTTTATATTACATTTCAGATTTAAAAGTCTAATACTTTTTTTTAATTAAGTTTTTTTTTATAAAATAACATTTAAACAAAAAATAATATGCTAAAATTTAATTTGTTTTAAAAACTGCAATTAAGTATTACTAATAAATTTTTATTAAAGTTTTGTGAAAATGAAAACTGTCGCCAATATATCAAAAGAAAAAAAGTAAATTTTTGCATTCAACTTGTATTAAAAATACGATAACAATAAACACCAATTATAGAAATCTAGCCTAAAAATAGGATATTAGCTACACTTAGTAGTAATAGATAATTACCTTCACTACTATATCTTTTTTATAAAACAAAAAAAAACAATTTTGTAGCTAAGCGTATTGTAGTTTTTTAACTTTTAGTTTAATTTTTTTTGTTATTATTGTAGGCATATGTATTTACTCAATTTTGAATTGTAAACCCTTTTTTAATGTTAAATCTTATTTGGTTAATCGTAACTTGTACCAATATCATTTTTGGTAGTTACAAAGAATGTTATTGTATATGTACATAATAAAACGTTTTTTTTAATTTTGCAGTCATTTATATATTTATTTATTATTATTTTATGTTTGCTACTTTAAATGTTTTACGAAAAACATTATTCAGCAGTGGACATTTTAGCAAAGCCAAACGTGAAACCGTTTTTTAGTGCCAGTAATGGGATTCAAACCAACGCCCACCGAGATTCGAATTCAAGCGCTGCACCACTAGACCACTCGACATAATTAAGTAGACTATATAATTTTTTAATAATTAATAATTGTTTATTTTTGTAATGTACAATTACAAATTAAATTTTTATTTACGACAATAAAGTATTAAATAAAAATGTGTTTTACAGTTTTGTTTTATTTAGTTTATTTTTATTTATTTTTATCTCTGATAAATATGCATTTAAAGTAATAATTTGTAAGAGTATTTTGTTGTATTATATTATCAATAGGTAGTAACATAATATTTCCGCATAAATTAATAAAATGATTTTACTAATTTAAAATTTAGTAAATGTAAAAACTATATAATAAATATCTAACATTAAATTAACTGTAGCATATAATAAAATAAATATTTCATTAATTAAAAAGTTTAATTTATGTTTTTCTTTAAATTTTGTAATGCCTTTTGAAATTTATAAAGTTTATAAAAAATTCCATAATAAAATAATACAATGAAGTATAGTATAGGTGTTAATTTTTACAAATAAAAGGTTACAATTATTATTGATTAAATGTTTTTAATATAAAAAATAATTAGATAATTATGGTAGTGCGTTTGACTTACGTTTGAGTAAGTATGCGTTTAAATGCTATTATTGGCGATTCATAAATAATTCTTGTTTATTTATATTAAAAACGTACACATGCTAAAAACATTTGCTTTAAAGCATTCAAACAGCAACAATAATATAAAAAATTAATAGTTAATGAAAAAAATTAAATATATTAAAATAAAAATATATAATAATATTAGTTTAAGTTTAATAAACTGTATGCTGTATATAAATTTAACTTGCAATTCATTTTTTTTTATATTTCTAATCTTATATTAAATAATTAAAAAATTAATCTAACTTTTAATCAATAATCAATAATCATAAACATTTACATAGAAAATATAAAGTACTTAATATATTAGTGAATAGTATATAGTAACGAACTTAATTTTTATATTTAAACAATTGGATTCCCGATACAATTCTAAATAAAAATAAAAGAAGTTGTAAACATTATATATATATATATATATATATATATATTTTTTTTTTTAACAAAATGCATTGACGTGATTTGTCTAAGATAATTTTAATAATATTATAAATTATTTATGTGCACATAAAATGGGATTTAATTTGTGAATTTAAAAAATGTCTATTTTGATATATTTAAAGTTTGAGCGGTTATTAATTTTTTAAAACAAGTAATAAAATTGACTAAGTGATTTGAAAAACAAAATCTTTCAAGTTGTAGTCTAGCAGTACAGCGCTCGGTGGACATGGGTTCGAATCCCACCACCGGCACTAAAATGTAGGCCCACGTTCGACTTTGCCAATACTGAAAAATGGTTTTTGTAAAACATTCAATTTAATAAATATAATATATATATATATATATATATATATATATATATATACATATATTCATTTAAATACTTAATAAAAACCAAAATCTGTACATATATATATACTGCTTAATAATGTTGATCTACAATATTACTATGCTTGGTATTATTTTAAAAACTAATAAATGTTTACCGTAAATATTTTTGCAATAACCTGTGCGAGTAAAAAAAATTTTAAGTGAAAATTTTATCAGCATAAATGTTTCCGTAGTTGTTTCTCAGTAGAGTTATAAAAATAGAAAAATCGGAAAAATAGTTTGTTCTAAAGGATTTTACAAAAAAAACTGTTAGAACAGTAAACATATTATTACACTATTTTAGCAATATAAAACAAAATAATTAAAAACATTAGTTACATAATAGAATTGAGTTAATAACAAAAAAAACTTTTTTTAATGCAAAACATTTAAAGTCTAAACGTTGAAGTATAATTATATAAAGCAATTACGTAGACCCATGTTAATGCAAATTGAGGGGGTTTATAACCATAATAATAATAATTATTATTATTATGACTATTATTATATTAATAAAAGCAATAATAATAGTAATAATACTAATAATTATAATAATAATAATTATTATTATTACTATTATTATTATATTTATTATTAATATAATAACAATAACAATAACAATAATAATAATAATATTAATATTAATAATAATCATAACAATTTTAACATTTTTTATTACAATTATTTTTATTATGTTATTAAAGAACTATTAAAGAAATAAAGTAATCAATAATATTTATTTACTTATTTAACAAAGTAGTTCTTCCAAAGAAAAAATTTATTGTGTATGTATAAAAACATTAACATTAAGATTTTATAAAGTATTTTTTAACACTTGTAACAATCACAATAGCCATTGTTTTAATCTATAGTTTAAAAACTTTGTACTTTTATCGAAAATCATATTATTATTATAATCATCATAATGATCACATGATAAAAATAAAACAACTTATATATAAGTAAATATGTTGTACATAAAAAGGTAAATAATGATGAATAGTAAAATAAATATTTTTCTATGTCTAACTCTATTGTCATTGTTGTTTGGAGGAACAAAAGGAGAAAGTGAAGAACAAAAACGTAAGATATATTTTATAACTGCATACATTAAATAATATAAATTTGTTTTTTAAATGCTGCAACAAATATTTTATCTTTAAAATATACTAACTATAACATTTTAAAATATTGAATAACTTGTTTATTTTGCTACAATACCTAATTCAATTAAAATAATTTGTGTTAAATCTAATATTATATATATATATATTATTGCCGAAAAAGAAAATAATCAAAGTAAACATTATATATATATATATATATATATATATATATATATATTATTTAAATAATTTTTATCACTAAAAGATTTAATAAATAACATTACTTAGCAAACAGATTTATAAAATACAATTCTTAATAATCTGTGGTAATTATTACCACTAATGAAATATCAGCTTATAATTACGCGTGTTTGATTTTAGCCAATTTTTTTATTGCACCAATAAATATTATACTACTTTTCAATTCTATTTTTAATTCAGTAATAGGTAAACAACATAAATTACTTATTTTACAATCCCATTCCTTGTATTATATTTGCTTTAACTATTTTATAAAATATTATTAAAATTTACAGAATATATATATTATAAAGAAAATATTTACTGCTAAAATTTAATTACATTAAAACAAACATTTTTTAATATATTACTTACTTATTTCTTATATTATAAATTGTATTATTTATTAATTTATGCGGATATAGTTATTTATTTTTGTTATCTTTTAATTGTAGCTAATAAGGAAGACGATATGTAAGTAACTATAATTAATTTACAATAATTGTTTATATAGTCAAGTATTTTTATAATAACCTTTGTTTTAATTTATTTGTTATTAATAGAAACCCTGAAAAATCTGTAGTGTAAGTTGAATGTAGTTTTTAATCAAAATAATTGACTTTATAAAAAAATAAAAGTAAATGTTTTACGAACATTTACACATTTTTAATCCATTTTGTAAAATAAAAATAATTTTATAAAAATAATATAAAAACAATAAAAACAATATGTTAAATAAAAATTTAAATTAATTTATAGAAAATGTAAAATTGTATGTACACAATAAAAAATATAATTTAATCACACAATACAATTATGTCATTAATCTAATTAAAATAGTTTAATTTAATTTATTGTAAAATTTTACAACAGATACATGGTTTGGCGATTTAGCGCTTAATTGGTAATTGGGCGGACATGGGTTCGAAACCCAACATTGTTTCTAAAATTTGTGCTTATATTTGGCTTTGTTAATATGTAGACTGTTAAAAGACGGGTTTCCCGTAAAACCTTTAAAATAAAACACAATATTTTTTAATGTTAAACATTAGTGGTCTAGCGGTACAGCGCTCGAATTCGGACCTTGGTGGACATGGGTTTGAATCTCACCACCGGCACTAAATGCGGGCCCACGTTTGGCTTCCCTAATTGTCCACTGCTGAAAAATGCTTTTCGTAAAACATTCAAAGTAGTAAACATAAATAATAATAATAATAATAATAATAATTTACTTAATATGTTGCTGCATTTAACAATTAAACATAATGTAATAATTATGCTGATTATATAATTTTGTATAATTATGTTTAACAAAATATATTTCTTAATTCATTTTAGATACAAATTGATTAAAACATTTTCCGAAATAGGGGCATATGTATATCAACAATTTTTTCAATATTCTCAATAGAAAATGATATTAAACGTTTAGTAACACAATTTTAATTTTGAAATTTTTTTATAATAACGTAGTGATAAACTGATTATAAACAAATACAATTTTAATACTGTACTATTTGTTAATTTTTTTTACTATAATTAATTTTAACATGTTAACTTATTATGCTGCAATTAAACATTTTTTATTGTCATTTAAAAAAAAATTATAATTTACATTTTGTGGAGTAAGAAATAATTGTGTTTTTTTGCATTGACTTGTAATTGCGTTTGTTTAATTATGAACATACATGTTGTAGCATACACTGATATTTTTTATTCAATAATTGCAGTGTTACATTACAATAATTAAAAGTTAAAAGAAAAACATGGATTACATATTTCAAAAAATGAAATAATTTAAAATATAAAAAAATATTTTACATTGTATTTTAATGTATATATAATTAATTAATTTTATTTAAATTGTTATTAAATTTACTTACAAAACCTTATGTATTAATGTTTGTGTTATTAATTGTAACAAAATAAACAAGATATTTTAAATATACATTAATTAGTTGATTGCTTAAAAACGTAAAGCACGTTTAGTTATTACTTTTTGTACATAAAATAATGTATAAATTAAACTAACAATAATTTTTAACTATTTGAATAAAAGCGTGTGTGCATATATCATGTTCCAATATCAAAATTAATTGACAAAATATTGATACAGTTGATTCCTTATTATATCTAGAAAGCATTATTGGTATGAACGGAAATAGTCAGACTTAAAAAGGCAATGTTATTTTTTATAAACTCAAATCATTATAATTATGTTTTTCCATATGCCTAAAGATAAACCTTTGTTTGTACGCATGAATAATTATTTTTACTGCACTTTATATAGAAGTAAATTGTAAAAATAAAGAGACAAAATTAATAAATTAGTAATTATTTTATTGCCGGTGTGCTAAAAGCATTTTAAAAATTACCTTGCGCAATAACACTTTATAAAAGTACTAACTATTGTTTACTACATGACATTAATACAATTAGAAAAAGACAATTAATTGATCAAATTAATTCTCCGATAACTTTCCAAAAAACCGTTAAAAAATGTTTTAAAATGGACAATTAAAAATGATTAACAAAAGTTGGCAGATAATAGAAAACTTGTATTAAAACTATTGAAATGAATGCTTTATAAAATCAAACAAAATGTGTAACATAATGTTCGAATAAATGGAAACATTTTATTGCTTTATGATTTTTTAAAAATTATTAGACTATATTTTTGTCTTGTACTGTAACCGTTGTCTTATTTTTTAATTGTATTTTTAAAACAAAAAAGTTTAAAAAATAATAATAATAATTTGCTTAACAATAAATAACAAACGTTTTTACTACAATATGTAAAAGTGAAACAAAGAAGGAAACAAACAAACTTGATAAAATGGTAAAAGATTTTATTTTTTATGTTTTAAAAATATTTTAAATATTAGTTGGCGTGATCACATTTTAAACACTAAACCTACAAGAAAAATAAACTTTTGATTGACTACATGACATTATTATAATTACTTAGGCAAATTTAATAATTACTACCCAAAAGACCAACAATAACATTTTTGGAATAAACAATTGAATGTGTCAAAATAAATAAAATTTAGAAAATTTAATTAAAATAATTGTTTTATAAAATTAAACAAAAAAATGGTCAACATGTTTAAATATATAAAATAATTTTGTAGTGTTATTTTTTAAAATAATGAGATTTATCTTATTGCGCAATGCTTATGTTTTTTAAACATATAATAATAATAATAATTAAATAAATTTTTGTAGTTTATTGCATCAACATTCAGTGTAAAAATATATTTCAGAATAAAAAGTACATAATAGTAAATACTTTTAAAGGCTGTACAGACAAATGTATTCTATTATATATTTTTTAGTATTTGTTGCTTTTTCTCTATAAACACAAACATTTACTATTAAATCAGACATTTTTTATTTTAAATTATAAGTGTATATATATATATATTATTTTAAAAATTCTACGGAAAACATATTTCAGCAATTAACATTTTAGCAAAGTCGAACGTAGGGCCTATTTAGTGCTGTTTTAAACGCTTTATGATAAAAACGTATATTTACTAAAAAATACATACATATATTTATATATATATAATAAATTTAAATTAAGTGCAGTCAATTTATTATACAAAAATAAAAACAATTTGCTTACATTTTTGACAATAATATTATAGATATTTTTAAATTTTTAAACAGAGAAACTTAGAAAACTGTTTTAAATATTTTTTTACTATATTAAAACAATACAAATTACTGTACACTGTAAAACAAAATACTAATTATTATAGAATACGTAAAACTATATTTACGTAGTGGCAAACATAGCTAAATCACAAAGTTGCAATTGTATTGAGTTTTGTTTAGCATTGCTGAATGTTTAATTATTAAAACTTTATTTTACAAATGTTTAAGTAAAAAATAAAGTTTAAAACGTTTACAAATCATATTATACACTATACGCTAATTGACTTGTTTATACAATTTTATAACAAATAAGCGCATATACTTTTGTAATTGGTTTAATTTAGAAATAATAATAATTTAGACATAAAATATTTATTTTATTTTTATAAGATATATAAACATTATGATTCATTGTAAAGCTTTATTACAAATATGTAAAGTTTTTAAATAGTAATACAAATTTTTTGAAAACACTTTTTTTTTTAAAGTTTAATTTAGATAAGTGTTTATACTCAAAGTGTTCAAATTACTCGAGTACATAAACTAATCTTCATTAAAATAAACTTGACATACATTTTCAAGAAATACATAAAATATTAAAAAAATATTATTATTTTATAAATAAATAAATAGTGATAAAATATTTTTAATGTTATGTCATCGTATAAAAATATTCTTTTTAATAAAAAAATAAGTTAAAATATATTTGTGTCTAATGTCAATAATTATTAATAACAAAAATTTATAAATTTAATTTTTATTATACTTAGATTTACTTAGTGCATTGTATAATAATAAAGATAAAAATATTATTAATAAGAATATTAATAATAACAATAAGTTATTCTTATTTATACTATTATGATTATAGTTGTCGTTATTATTATTATTATTAATAAAAAGAAGAAAAAAAGAAGGATAAATTGAGTGCAAAATTAACAACGAATAAAATTAAACAAACTACAGAACAACCATTATATTGTAATACGGCAAAATATTGAAAACAGCATAATTTTAGCGACATATGGATAGTATCTCGATTTTCGATATCCATAATCTTTAAATCCGAAATTGTTATGTACAATTATATCAACCAATATATATATATATATATATATATATATATATATATATATGTTGGGGTAGTCTAGTGATACAGCGCTCAATTTAAACCTTGATAAGTATGGGCTTAAATCTCAAAACCGGCACTAAAATGCAAAGCTACGTTTGGTTTCGCTAAAATGTTTATTGCAAAAAACGCGTTTTTTGTTAAACATTAAAAGTTGTAAAAATAAATTGGAAGATAAAATAAACAATTTAAAAACAAAAAACTATAATTATTTCTCATAAATGATTTAATATGCTTATTGTTAAAATGGGAGTTGCGACGGCATGCATAACATATTTTTATTAACTGTCATCTTTTTATTCTATAATATGTTTATATATACAAAAAGAAGGAGGGGGTAATAGAAAAAATATATAAACATATATAAGTATTTATTTTTATATATCTACTTTTTTCGTAATAAATAACAATAATTTGTTTTAAAATATTTATAATATTATCATTAAAATTTAATTGTAAAATTAATTTCTATTGTACCTAATACTTTAAAAAACAACATTTTAAACTTAAAATAAAATATTTTCAAAATAGAATTAAACGTGCTTTAAAATTAACCTTACCAGAAAATATGTCACTGCTAATATTGCTATTTTTTAATTTAATATATATTGTTGATAAAGTTAATAATTAGCGTTTACTAATTAGTGTTTTTAAAAAAATTAATAATTTTTTAATTTTAAATTATATAAATATTTTTAAATCCTAACTCATAAAGATTTGTAAATAAACTAATTTGTTTTTAATTTATTTTCTATTTGTTATTATTACTACTTTGAATGTTTTATAAAAATTATTTTTTACTAATAGACATTTTGGGGAATGTAAGCCCGCATTTAGTGCCAGTAATGTAATTTGTATCTAGGTGCAAGTTGAAAACTGTACCCCTAGACCTCATAGGATTATTTTTGTTTTATAGCATTTATTTATGTTATGTTATGTATGCATGTATGTATATTGTCAATGTATTTTTATTAATGTATTAACGCTTATATTAGTAAATAAATATATTTTAACATTAATATAAGTTTAATCAGATACTTCTTTTATTTTAATATAACTACAGATGCTTTGTTTTATAACATTTAACAATATAAACACTCGTATAAATAGGTAAAAAACTTTAAAAATATTATTCGTGTTTTTGTATATTTTATTTTTTTATAATAAACAAAGGTGAATTTATTAACATTGTACAAACATTTTCTAATATTACATACAATACAGTTCTTAAAAGCAATGATGGCAGTGGTATAAATAAAGTGCATTTTAAATCAACAAAATGTGCACAGATAAAAATCTACTTTTTACCATATTTTAATTTGCAATATTATGGTTATTTTATATTTTAGACCGCACAAATACAACGTTTTTAATATATAAACAATTTAATACTTTACTAAAAGTAAAACATTTTTAAAAGTACATCAAATATATATTAATTATTATTTACTCTTTTGTTTAAGTATATTTATTTATATACATTTAAATTCTAATAATATACATACATTGTAAAATATAATTTGTGCATATATATAATATCTATTATATATATCTATTATTAAGTACATTAACATCACATGACTTTATAACAACATTTTCTATAAATACGTAATATTAAAACATTAACGAAATATAAACAAATATGAATTTAAAAATGAATACTTTGCTATTTGTTTGTTTAATATTAATTAATTTTAACTATTGTGCATCAGGTAAGATAAATAATAAAAAACATTTTTTAATAAATAGTTTTATTTTTTTTTTATTAATAATAAAATAAAAATTTTTTTAATTACATATAACAAAAATCAAAATGTATAATATAATGTTATTATTCAACTAAAATTAATATTATCTTTTTACTACTTAGAATGTTTTACGAGATTAAACTTTTAGGAGAAGACATTTTATTACTATTATTTATAATAAAATTATTTTATTTTAATTCTCAATTGCAAATTTTTAGTACATTTATTTAATTTAAATTAGCAACAAATTGAGTGTTTTAAAATAAAGTTTTATATTTTATTTAAAAGTATTTTATTCATTAACATAAACATTTTTTTAATTGTTATATTGAATGTTATATATTTTTACATTTTTAGCTGTACCAAATATATTGACAAGAAGTAATTTTTTAAAACGTTTTCTAATTATAGAAAAACAACATTTTTTATTAATTCAATGGCTATTAAAATGTATAACAAAATAAATGCATTATATTATTGTAATAACATAATAAATATAACGTGTTAACAAATGTTTTGTATGTACGTATATAATTTTAAATAATTGTTTACAATTATATTTAATAAATAATAGGATTTCTTAGTAAGATTAAAATGTTTAAACAAATCTAATAATCAGTATATATATATATATATATATATATATATATATATATATATAAGTATTTTATTTGTTTATTATGTTGTTTATACAATTAAATTAAACTTTTTTAATTTTTTTACATGTTAATTATTTTTTTTATATTTTTGTATTTTAGTTTACAATAATAATGGTAATAAATATTGTTATTATTTAAGAGCAGACATGTATTTAAACAATTTTTTTTAAGATTTGATTTTTAACCTTAAAATGTCTTTATTATTTTTAGAATTGTTATATTTAAATTGTCAAATTAACTTAAATAATAAATTTACTAGGTGTTTAAGTCAACCAGTATCACTGTACAGCTATTTCATTCTTAGTTGAAATCATTAACAGCGCACAACTTTTAAGTTTTACACACACATGAACTTGAGCCCACGCCTTATTTGGCGTTAAGCAAGCACCTTAAACTACTGAGCTACGGGTGGATGATCTGTAAATTTATTATTTATAATAAATCTGATAAATTCTAATTTTTTTATTGTCCTCAAATGTAGCTGCGTTACTATCGTCTTAGCAAGAACAAGAAAACTTTTACTAGGACTTTACCATATAGGTTCTTGCATACTGCAAGGTTTAAATAATATTAATTATAAATAAATATTTAATATTGTTGTAAAGTTAAAATTACTTAATTTAATAAATAATAGTAAATTATTATATAAAAAATAGTATTTATAAATGTCATTAATTATATATTAAACAAAGAGATTTTTAGTTTAATTATTTAATTACATAAATTTTGTTACACTGTTAGCAGAAGGCATGTTTTTAACATATAATAATTTAATATTCATATTTAAATTAAACAAAAATGGATTTTTAATTAATTAATAAAACATTATTTTATTTAATTTGGTAGAAAAACTAAAATTATAAATTGAATAATAACTGTTACATCTAAAATGTTATTTATTATTATTATTATTATTATTATTATTATTAAGTTTTAATATCTTACTAGGAATACATTCAGCATAAAATACATTTCTACCATTAATATAAAAAAGTAGTAGTACAAATAACAGGATCAAAATGAAATAAAATGTCATATGTTAATGAAAATAAATATAGTCTATATAGTATGCAAGTAATTTTTTTTTTATATTTAAAATTGCTGTACATAGAATGAGTTATTATAAAGCACAATTGTTACATTATAATGTGATATGTCTAAATTAGTTTAAATAAATGCGTAGGTAGAACAATTTCTACTTTGATAGGTTTCTTAGTAGTTTAATTTTGTTTGATTCTGGATTGGTTAATAATCTGGATAAGTAGGGAAAACATAAATTTTTGTATTGATTAGTTTTGGCTTTATGTGCAGGTAAGTTCTTCTTGTTTTTTCAGAAGCATTAGAATTGTTAAAGACTGCATGTAGCGGGTGATTGTTATTATTTTTAATCCTTAATGCTAATTGTAAGAAATAATTGTAAATATTATAAAATTTAGTAAAAGTATATATATGTATATATGTATATATATTATGTGAAGAAAACATAGATAGAAAACAAAAAGGTAATGCTTTGTAATTGTTTTTTTTAAGATTTAACTGTATATATATATATATGCATATATATATATATATATATATATATATATATATATATATATATATATATATATATATATATATATGCATATATATATATATATATATATATATATATATATATATATATATATATATATATATATATGCATATATATATATATATATAATATTTAAAAAAAGTCATAAACGAAAAACAAAAAGCAAGAATTATTTTAATGTTAATATTTAACATTTAAACTTTCATTATTACGTATATATATATGTATATATATATATATATATATATATATATATATATATATATATATATATTAATGTAGAAACGATAATAATGACCAAGGTAATGTAATATAAATTTATTTATAAACTGCGATTTAATATATATATATATATATATATATATATATATATATATATGTATTTATATATATATATATATTCGCTCACTTATTATTATGTTTATATGTTAATTTATTTAGGTGCCAATATTGACGAAGGTATATACAATATATAAATATATATTTTTATTTTATACGCTTAAGTATATATATATATATATATATTATATAACAATACATTTTTAGATCTCAAAAGGTTTTTAAGTAAGTTTTTATATTGTGTTTTTTTATTATGTAACAGTTTTTGATTATTTTATGTGTAGCAAATTATAATTTAAAAATTAATTGTTTGTAAGTTTTTCAGTAAATAAATTGTTAAAAAGCAAGTAAACATTAAATAAAATTATATAATTTACTGCATTATTATGCCAGTAATTAGAATAAATACCATATCTAAACGTTTAAAAATTATCAATACTGAATATGTATTTTTATAATTTTTAAATACATGCATATTTTACAAGTGTTGTTAAAAATATGTTAATTTGAATATATATATTTATTAAAAAGTTTATTTATAAAATGGATATTTAACTAATAAATACTTTTAGCGTTAATTAAATATTTTACATTTTAGAAATGATGAACGGTATTATTATATATATATATATATATATATATATATATATATATATATATTATAAAGTAATTTAATCTATTTAGTTTAAAACCTGATTCAAGGTAAAAAATTGTGGCAGACATTTTGCAATCTAAATTCTGTAAAAATGTTTTTTTGCTACAGAAACAATAGGAAGACAAACAATGGTAAAAAGTTGTTAACACGTCACAGGTGATAGAGTTAATTAAAGACAAAAATAATGATCTATCTTTAATATCAAAATTTTTAATTAAACAAAGTTAGTTTGGTCATGTTTTACGTTTGTCAGCTAAAAAACAAGCAATAACGGTTTTGGAATAAACAACTAATAATAGAAAGATTTACTTATAATAAATGTCTTATCAAACTAAATAAATCTTTTAACAAATTGTTTAAAAACACGGAATAATTTAGTTGTTTTATTTTACATTGTTGCCCCATGCTTATTTAAAAAAAAGATTTGTAAAAATAGTAACTGCATAACAAAATAAAAGATGATTTTGAAACAAAATGACAATAATAACATTTATTTGTAAATTAATATTATTATAGAAAAAGACATATATAAATTCTTAAAATAAGTACTTTTTAATTTTTTGATTAGATCATAATCTGGGTAAACATTGTTGGATTTAATTTAATTCAGTAAAATTTGTTAAAATTAATATTAGAAATAATTTGCAAAGCATAAACTTTTAATATATACATATAAATTTGATTAAATAAAATTAATTAAAAAACAAATTAAACAATGTTAGTTAAAAAAACATACCAGTACTATAAATACGTGCTTTTAGTTTTATATATATACAAATATATATATATATATATATATATATATATATATAATTGTTTATTATAACTTAGATTTAAAAAGTAAGCAATAAGTGTTTTAATTTTTTAAGTTTATTTGATACAGAATATTAGTAAATTTGTCTAGTAATGTTAAAAATACAAACACTAACGGTTACACACATTTGGTTTATCTAATATATCTAATATATATATATACACTATCGTCTTTTGATAAAATAATATGCTTTGCTGATAATTTTAAGCAAACGCTGAAAAGCTGTACAATGCATCTGGCTAACTAAAACCAAATAGATTTATTATTTAAAAAAAATGACAATTCTAATACTTTATTGTTAAAACCTATTAATAATATTATAATATTAAACCGTTTAACATAATATATTACTTAAGTTGCTATTAATATAAAAAATTTTAGTTTTATATAAATAATGTTAGTTTAATAGTATGTTAATTCAAAATTCATATTATGTTAAACTTAAAAATTATATAATTACTCGCGTAGATTAGATCAGAAATGATTCAATCTAGCCAGTCCCAAGCCTGGATAAAGGAGGAGGTTCAAGCGCAAGGTTAGCAACCTGGCCTCTGTAAAAAATTCATATTGCTACGGAAACAATAAGAGGACGCCATTACGGCGAAACAACGGCAAAGAAGTAATCGCGCGTATCTCGATGACAGAGTTACACAAATGACGGGGTTGAGTGAAAGCCTAAGGAAGCCAATCTTCGATTTGCAGAATCTTTAATGCCAAAACCTTGTCTCATGTTCTCTTTAAATTACAAGACTTTGATGTTAATTTTTGCTATACTTGTTATCTTATTGCCCCATGTTTATTTTTTAAAGCAAAAGGGTTTTGTAATAATAATAATAATAAAATATCATTATTTATAGAACAATTGTAATTGTGACTATGTGTATTAATGGATTTTAAAGGGTAAAATTCTATAATGTTTAAATTTATTTAAAAAATCTATAAGGTTTTAGTTAACAAGAGCACTGTACTGCCATTTTGTCTTTGTTTATAATTATTACAAGTGTATATATTTAAATCAAACTTAAAACTACGACCTATTTGGTATTAAAAAAATGCTTCTAAGTTACAACTGATTAAAACATAAATTCATTATTTATAGTGAATGCTAATTATACTTATATTAGTGTGACTGACAATGTTTTGTTATTTTTTTTTACTTAAAAATAATTTGTTTAGACAAATTTAATTAGTACACGTTAATAAAATATGCAGTTAAATTTATGTTATGTTTTAATATAAAGACATAAAATTTACGTTAATATATTGTAATTTTACTGCAGATAAACTTAACATGATAAGTATGCAATAATCTTTCTTTAAATTATTTTATTTGTGTTGTATTTATAATAAAATTTATTAATATTTGTAATTTATTAATAAACGTTTAACAATTTTTTATTTTGCAACATATAATATATTAAACTTATGTTAATTTATCGTAATATTACTACGTAAGATTATAATAAATCTATTACTTAATATGTTTTTTTCTAACACAATTCTAACTGTAAAATATTTATAATAAAATGTAAATATTAATAATAATCTAATTAATAAGTAACAATTAATAAGAATTTATTTTTATTCTACAACTCCTAAACTAATTAATGTTAAAAACGTAGTTATTAAAGTAAAACATTTGTAGCAATCATATAACTCAAAAAAAACTCAGTTTAAGCATGTTATATACAATATTATATAATAAGTAAAATACAATTACAATTTTGTTAATATCTATTGTTAATAAAAAAAATAATTGCATAAAAATTGAACTTGTTTAAAATTACTAATCGGGTAAAATTATTAATATAAAATATAACGTCAAATATAAAAAAACAGAACACATTGAATATTTTCAGTTACCAAATGATTAATTGAATAATACAAAACAAAATGTTTAATTTCTAATGTGATTGCCTTTTTTTTACCCATTTAATCAAAACGGTTTGGAATGCTGTTGATAAGATTGTTATTATATTCTTGTTTTATTTCATATTGCACAACAAACTGAATACAATTACACAAATCTTCAATTTCAGTATGCTTATTAATGTTGCGCTTTAGCATATTAAAGAAATTTTTAATAACATTGATATCCGGGCTGTTAGGTAACAATTGAGTAAATAATAGCTGTTTTAATTTTAGTTCTTTTACTGTTCAAATGTAAATATAAAGCAAATATAGTAAACTTAGATAAATATGACGTTACCTTTTTGGACGTATGACATAGAACAATTTGTCCTAAAAAACATTAGTAAACCCGGGGTGATTGTGTTGCATTTCATTATAAAAAACTTTCTTTATTAATGAAACAAAATTTTTACTATCTAAGGTACCGAATATAATTTTCCATTTAAGAGGTTTATTATACTTAATACCAAATTAACACATTACTTGTCAAGGGTGGGCTTTTTTTCTAACTGCCAAAAGTAATTTTTTTTTAATTAGACATGCATAGTACTTTATTTTTATATCTAAATAGTTTATCCCAAATCATTGTTTTATTAGCAAAATATACCGAGCGTTAATAAGACAATCTTTGTTTAATCCACTTGTTACAAAACATAAATTTACATTTTTTTTTAATTAATAAATGGTTTAACTATTGGCGATTCACGTGTTAAACCAAATTTTATTGCACGGCTTCTCACGATCGAATAACTAAATTTATGTAAATTATTTTTTACAATATTTAAAATGGGCTTGTAATTTTTTTTTAATTTTATTAAATTTTTTTATCATAAATCTTGCTGTTTTTTTCTTTTAACATTATTGTAGTTTCTGGTTTTGTCATTCAAAGCACGATAGAATTGATTTAAGACTTATTCTATACAATTCCGCTAATTTTTAGGCAAAAATCCATAGGTTATTAATTTTTTACAACATGGTGTTTATTGTTATTAAAATGGTAATCTTTTCTATTGTTGGTATTTTATTTTAATTAATTGGAGATAACAAATTAATTTAGATTAATATTTTTCTAAATTTTTAACACCAATTTATTTAGTGGTTGTATATGTTATATAATAAATAACAATATATATATATATATATATGTATATTAATTTATTAATTTTACCACATTTCAATAAATTCACTTTAGTAAGTAATAAATATAATTACACTTTTGTAATTTAACCGACGTTTTATGTATGCGATAAATTATTACTGATACCAACAATTCTATTAACAATAGGATATTGTAAATAAAACAAACGCCATTTTATAATCAGTTAAAGTATAATAAATGTAAAAACATTTAATAAAAACATTTAATATTATTAAAACAGTATTATTTATTAATTATATTAAATAATTAATAGTATGTTTTATTTTTATTTTTATAGAAAATGAGGAAAGGTTTGTTAATGTATTTACCTTTAACTATTGTTTTATGGTTAGTTAAAAATAAATGTATGTTTTACTATGCCAAACAAAAATATTAAAATTATATAGATAAATTATTCTTGTACATTTTATTTTAGAAATATATATATATATATATGTATACATATATGTATACATATATATATATATATATATATATATATGTATATATATACAAAAAAAGGACAAAGGAAACTGAACTCTAATGGTTTTTCTTTATATTATGTTATTTACTAAAAACTACAAATTGTTGTTTATTTATTTGGCTTTTAATATGCTTAAAAGGTTTTAATTTATTTATATGCACACATCAAAACTTAATTTGTGTACACAAAAACAGTTTGTCACAACATTAAACTTTGTTTAGTCGTTATGTGTGTTTGTTTATGCTAGTGGTTTGTATTGAAATAAAATTCAAATCTATTCCTTTTTTTGTATATATATACTATACTTTTATGTTTTTTGCAAACAAAAATAAACAAAATAAATTTATCTCACAGTTTATGTGTGTTAATATTTTTTATTTGGTATTAAAAAAGAAACCCAATGCTTTAAATTCCTATTATACCTTTTATAAAGTAAATAATTTTATTATAAACACTGTGCTAATTATTAATAAAATGTAACAAATTGTAATTTGTTTTTGTAAATTTTTTAAATATATATTTGCTTGTATAACGGTACTAACTAAAGCCATATCTAAATCTGTTATGTTTTGATTACCTGTGCAATACGAATAAACAAACATAGTTCAACTGCTGTTGTTAAAAACAGAAAATTAATATAATAATAAAAGAAATTTTATAAGTTTGTATATATACATAAACAAATAATTTATATATTTAGGTATAAATAATAATAATAATAATAATAATAATAATAGTTTAATTATTAACGCAAGATTTAATTGCAAACAAATAATTTTAAAAAATAATACAATAATTTACGTATTATGAACCAAAATTATATTAATTATACCAATAATATTTTTTTTAATTTTGAACGTATTATAAATATTTATATTAATTATAAATTACAAATGTAAAATAAATAAAGTTCATATTTATTTATTTATTATAAAGATATTATGATATATATATATATATATATATATATATATATAATCATAAATGTGTAATAAAATTCCGTTTTAATTTACCCAAACAAATTTAATTTTAACACTAAAAATAATAATATGATCACAACATTTAGATGTAAAATTGAAAAATATATTTTGTACGTTTGTTAATCCAACTTTATTAATTATTGTTATTGACTACATGCACTAATAATATAAACTCATTAATTATTCTGTAGATAAATGTTAGCAACTTTTAACAAAAAGCGGATTATACTTTTTCAGTTAATTAAAGTATTACTTATTTTTTCTCATGTTACATACAATTTATAAATAAGTTTTACTATTAAAAAACATTTTATATACTAACATGTATTAGTTATAATTACCTATTATTTTATTACATTAAAAATTACAAAAATTACAATATTTATAACAGAAGAATCTGATAAAGGTATGTTTTAATTTTGTAAAATACAAATAATTTTTAGTTTTTTAATTTTATTTAAAAACTTATAATTATAGTATATACAAATTAAGAAATTAAAAATTATAATATTTTTTATTTAAATTGTTACCGTTAGCACAAAATACAGATACTTATTTGGTTTTGCTAAATATCCAGTTAATAAAATTGGTTTTCGTGAAACATTTTAAAAGTAACAAACAAATAATAAATAATAAATGCATATAACGTTAAATAAAATTATACAATTTATAGACATTGTATACAAAATAATATTAAACAATTTACTAATTATTAGTTATGACTATTTTTTAGTATTTTTAATATTAAGCAATTTGTAAACGTTTACAAGTGTTATTGCACAAAAACGTATAAAAGATATGTTTTAAGTTTGTTAAAAACATTTTTTAAAAATTTATTTTAAGTTAAACAAATAACAATTATAATGTATAAAAAACAGATTTTTTGTTTAAAGAACTAAAAATATTTATTTATTAAAAATAAAAGGTGATAATAAATTTAACTAATGTTAAAATTAAAAATGTTTAAAATATATACAAATGGTTACAAATTTGTTTAAATAAGAGTTGAATCCTCTATTTTAACATTTGCTTTAATCCAAGTGTAGTATTTGTTTAAAAAACAGTTTATTAATTAGTACGTAAATTAATACAGTAAAACATTATTACATTTTTGTATTTTTTATTATAAAATTAAAACAAAATAAACAAAAAAACTGAGTTTATATATTTAAACACGGTTTTTAAAAGCATTAAACTCTAAATTAAATTTTATTTGTTATAAAATTTTACTACATTTTAATTTTTTTAAATAATACCAAATTATAAATATTTTAAAATTTAGTTGCAGTTGAAGAAACTGACGGTAGGATTTGCTGCCTGATTATTGTTTATCTCGTTTATAATTTTATTTAAATAATTATAATTAAAATGCCTTAAATGTATAATTTAATCATTACATAAAGTATACTTGTAAAAAAAATAATTAAAATTAAATTTTTATGATTGGTTAAGAAAACAAATATTAATTTTTTATATAATTGCAATTACAATAAAATCATTGCATTAATGATAATTCTTATTATCTAGAATTAACAAAAAATTATAAAATAACACTATTAGTATATATATATATATATATATATATAATTTAGACGAGAAAGAAAAAGGTAATTTTTTTTGTATTCTTAACTATATATTTCCTTATCAATTTTAAATATTTTGTATTAATAAATTTTTATATTTTATACATAGTTTAATTTATTTGTGTTATATATTTAAATAAAAAATGTGAATGGTTAAATTAGAATTGTCAGATTTATTTAAATAATAAATTTACTAGGTTTTTAAGTTAATCAAAAGCACTGTACAACTGTTTCATTTTTTTTTTTGTAATTGTCAGAAAGGCATACGTTTTAGAGTAGTTTTTAAGGGTACGCAAAGGCATACGTTGCTGATAATTACAAATAAAGATAAAACAGTTGTACTGGGCTTCTGGTTAATTTAAAAATTTACTAAATTTATTATTTAAGTAAATCTAATAATTCTAATATAAACATAAACCCTTAATAACCAATTAATAAATAAAATAGTGAGTTGCTTTTACAAAATTGTATTTATTAATTTTCTTAAACAGAACATTAACAATATTACATTTATTATATTAGTAATTTAAATTAAAATATGTAATTGTATGAAAGATTTTAAATTTTTAATATTTAGAAACTGTAGCATAGCCGTTTGATAATCCACTGAGTATATATGTATATATATATGATTTCAGAAAATGAAGAAAAAGGTAAATGTATATTTTAAACTAAAACATTTTTTTATTAAATAGAAATAAATAATATTAATAAAATTTAATATATTTTATACATAAGTAAATTTTTTTATATAATTTGTTATATATATATATATATATATATATAATAAATGTAAATTAAAATTTTTTTTTATATTAACCAGTATTTTTAAATACATTACATTAATATAAATAATTATTTTTTTGTGTGTTACATTACAAAATATTTAATAATAATAACCACATTTTAAAATTTGATAACAAACAAGATTGGTGATATATAATTTCAAATTTTGTACTTTATTTAAGGTTCAGCTTCTATTTAAAAACTATTTTTTTAGCATGTTTACAAAAGCATTCTCCATAACATTTTTTAAATTATAAAACTAAAAAACTAAATTGCATTGACGGACAACTAATTAAATGCATTTGTGCTTGCCATATTTAACAGACTTGATTACTTATTATTATTTTACATTAAAACCATTTTATACTTTAAAAACGATAAAGCAAAATAATTGCTCTTTATAATTGTACACTACATTTTGACTTTCAAAATTGTGCATGTCAAAAATTAAAATTTTATTCGAATTTTGCCTAAACTTATTATTTAGTTCCTTGTAATAATTGATATAAATAGGTGCCGTTTTGTTGTTTTTTAGCGATGCATTTCTTCAGAAGCTAGATTGCTAAACTTGCCCTCAAATCCTTTTTTATTTTTAATTGGATATAAAACCAGCTCCGGTAAAAATATGTATTACAATGTATGTTTTAGAATATTTTTTTAAAATATGTAGTAAAACATTTAAGTTAGTAAACACAAAAATTACAATAAAAGAATTTTAGTAACAAATAAAAAATAATACAGCGCTTTATTTATATACAAATTTACTTTATAGATAATGAAGGTAAATTAATTTTCTAACTATAATTCTAATATTATATATATATATAATGTTTGCTACTTTAAATGTTTTACAACAAGCATTTTTTAACAAACCAAACATAGGCTTACATTATAGTGCCGCTAATAAAATTTTAATCCATGTCTATCAAGGTCCAAATTCAAGACTATTTGAAACCATTCGAGACCATTCGAGACCATATATATATATATATATATATATATATATATATGAGACCATATATATATATATATATATATATATATATATATATATATAATAAACAGAACAAAAAAGTAAAATGTTGCAATAAATGTAAAAAATATTTAATTAATTAATAAATTACAATTGTTTATATTAATAAATATAATGTTACTTTTATTTGCTTTAAACTAACTTTTTTGTAATTGTAATAACGTGTGCAAACAAAAGCGTTTTAAAAAATAATTAAATTAAAAACAAAATATTTGTGGTTACAATGAAATTCCTTATACCAATGTTAAAAAATAATTTTTGGTAAATTAAAAAGTAAATTTAAAATAAAATATACGTTATGTTGATAATATTACTCAAACGTTGATTATAATTCAGTTTATGTGAATATATTTATTTTAAATTATTTATGGGCACATAATATCGTTATTATATTTGTGTTTTAGGCAAAAGATAGTATTGTTTATTGTATAAATAAGCTGGAATTTTGTTTAAAATTTTGTAGTCAAATTGCATAATTGCAATATATTGGATTAAATGATTACAAGCTATAATAATGCGCACATTTTATGTAATTTTGTTTATTTGTTTAAATATATATATATATATATATATATATATATATAATATTAATTTATCTTTAAATAATTTTATTTAAATATTTTTGGTAAACATTAAATAACATTACAAACAATTTATATTTAAACAAATATAAATAATTAAACATTTTTAAAATTTTATTTTCAGAAATTAATGAATTAAATAAGAGTAACTAAATTTATTAATAATATATATCCTTTTTTTTAAACTAATTATTTGTATTTAATAAAGTAGTTTTTATATGATTTTCTGAATATTTTAGAAATATTAATTTTTTGCACATTTTTTAAATCTACAAAAAAAACCCATTTCTAACATTGGCAACAAAAACATATCTTTAAGTAACTAGTTTTAATAATTAATTAACCGTTATATATATATATATATATATATATGTAATATTTTATTTTAACAAAAGAAAATATTTCTAGTAAAAAATGCATGTACCACAATTAACAAAAATATCTAAAACTTTAATTTAATTAAAGTAGGTATGCTAATAAATGCAAAAAAAAGCATTTTATTTTTTATTGTGGTTTCTGTATTTGTAAAAAATACTAAACAATTAATTTTAATGACTTAATAAGTGTGAAAAACGTAGAAGAATGACAAAGTTTCTTGGCTAACAAACGGCATTTTTGTAACGGTTTTACTGTTCCAAAAAAATAAACATAAATTAATTAACTTTAACTTAATTTTGTATAACAGCAAACTTATAAAAACATTTTAAAAAGTATATGTATATATATGTATATTTATAATTAAAATTTTTTTTATTGATTTGTTTTTTACAGACTCAGCATAGTATGTTTATAAAGATATTGTTATTAATAATTAAGCGTAATTTATATACTAATTTTAATCACAATTATATAATTAGTAAACCATAATTGATTAAAAAATAACTGAAATACATAATAATAATTATAAAATAACTAATGTTTAATTTATATCAATTATTTAAATATAGATATGTAATATTGATTTATATAAAACGTGCAAACTATATACGTTATACAACATTTATTCGTATTAAACTTAAATAATAAAAGTGTTTTAATATTTTTGTTCTACAATAAGAAAACAAATGTATAATATTAAAAAAAAGTGTTTTACTAGGCATTTTTATAAATACCACAATCAACATTTTGGTTAAACTTACATTACTTTAAAAACCAGTGTAATTGACACACTGTAAGTTACTCTATTTAAAATTTATTTTTAACTTTAATTTTACATAATTTACATATTTTATTATTATAAACGCAACTGTAAATAAAATTGCTATATGTACATTATATTTTTTAATTTATTTGACAGATTAAAAATAGCTCAAACGTTATTTGAAAGCATCTCAATTGTGTCAGCCAATTTTTTTAAAATGAATTAAATAATAATATGTAAACACGAAATTAAATAATTTTATTTTAAAATGGTTTTTATGTTTAAAATTATGTAGTGTTTGTTTTGGTAATAAATACTTATTTAAAAAATATATTTTGTTCTAATTATTAAAAATTATATTTAGTAGTAATGGTTTTTGAGTGGGTCAATTTAAATCATGGCTAACATTGAATGCAATCTATTTTGCTTAATGTTTAATAAATTATGCTGTAATAAATTTTTTAAATAACAATACAATTTTAAAAACAATTATAAACCAAACGTTTTTACAAAAATAATAAAAATAAAAATAAATTTATTTGCATTTGGCCAAAATAACTGGTATTAGGACAGTCCAAAAATCTAAATTAAATATTTATATCGTCATCAAATGCTAAACCTCATTTAGTTTTCCTACATTTATGTGCTGTAAAAAATTTTTTTAAACATTTACTAATACAAATTTACATAAAAGTTATTATTATTGTTTTAAGTACAACAGTTCTTGTACAGTTACACATATACAAGGTTTAATATATATGCTAATAAATTAGAAAAAATAGCACCCTTAGTACAAGTAAGGTAATAAAATACAATTTTTAACAAAAATATACAAGTAAAGTTTTTTGTTGTCTTATGTTCATTTTGAATTACAAGACTTTAATGTTAATTTTTGCAGTATTTGTTATCTTATTGCCCCATGTTTATTTTTTTAAAGCAAAAGGTTTTTGTAATAATAATAGTAAAAACATAAGTTTAAAAATATTTAATTTTTAAAAGTATTAATTATTACAAAAATTACAAAACAAATTACAAAGTTTTAAATAAATAAATTTTTTTATAATGTCAAAAACAATTTAATAAAATAATTATATAAATTAATTTACAAAAAGAAATTAAGAATTTTAATATATTATAAAAATTATTGAATATTATCCAGAATACACTACCTAACATTATTTTTTACTCAGTATAAAAATAGTTTTGTATTTTTTAAATTTAACGCCCAAGTAGTCTAGCGGTGCAGTGCTTGTCTTAATCTGGAGTGGTTTAATTTTTATTACTGGCACTAAATGTATTAAAAACATAGTTAAAAAATATGTCACTTAGATTTCTAAACATATAAAGCATTATATTGCAATTAAAATATAATTATTGTAAACTCTCACTAAAATAAAAAATGAAAATAATAAAATTGGGTAAAATAGTGAGAACAATATATATAGTGCAAGTATTAAAGAAAAATTAGTTAATATTTTATAAATAAGTAAACTGTTTTAAAAATTACTCGCTTTATAAAGATGTACACAATTTTGAGTTTAAAATTTAAGCACAATTTAAATAAATATTAATCAGAGTGTGAAATATATATATTTATTTAAATAATTAAAAATTAATAAATCAATTTATTTTATTTCGTATGTCGATCAATTTTGACTGTATATTACACATTGATTGTCTTCTTTATTCTTTCTTTTTGCCCCATGTTGAATACTGCTAATTAATTAAATTTATTTTTGTGTACTGAAATTTACTTTTACTAAAACATTAAAGTCAATAATACTACTACTAATAACAATAATAGTATAAGTAACAATAACATATAAATAATATTTGTTAATATTTGTTAATCTTATAACATTTACACAAAAATAAATTATAAAAAATACATTTTTATTATTTGTATTTTACTAATATGTATAAATATTATACTTTAAAAATATAAAGGATACTTATAAGTTTATGTAATTTCTAGTTACTGCTAAATTGCATTACAAATGCTAACTAATATACATTATTGGTTTTCTATTATTAATTCCGCAATTAGCAATTTTTAATAATTAAGAAAAATTAAAATAAAAACAAATTTATATATATATATATATTTCATTGTACTTTAGTTGCTATTTTAAATTTATATTTTATTAACTGTTTAAACACTAGTATTGCATTAAAATAAATTTAGGTAAGCAAAGATTGTAATTTCCGTTAGGATTTAATAAAATGTTTATTTTTTAATAAGTGTTTTCCATAAAACATTTAAAAAATGTTGTTATTCTATTACAAAATTAATGTATAGTTCTACATAGTGATAGTCTAGCGGTACAGCGCTTAACTTGGACCTGGTAGACATGGATTTGAATCTTACCACCAGCACTAAATGCTAAGATGTCTACCATTTAAAAATGTTTTTAGTAAAACATTAAAAATAATTTTAAAAATGTAAAAATAATTAAAAAATACCTATGTTACTTTATTTAATGTTTTTTTTAATTTTGATAAGAATAAACGTAGCTACTTATTGATTTGTAAATTTTATTATACCCAACTTGTTTGCGTTATAAACGTTCTCTATGTTTATTAATATTAGCAACCTGTATTGTAACCAATAAAACAATATATTTAAAATTTTGTGCTTAAATTGCAAAAATAATTATTGAATATACTAATATTACTTTTGTCTTGTTTATATTTTACACTAATTGTAATTATTACACATCTTATTGTTAAATATTTAAAAGTAAATATGTTTTTATTTAAGACAATAATATATATGTTTAAAAATATGTTTATTTTAAAAATTGTATAATAAAAAAACAATTGTTATAAAATAAAAAATACTTGTTGCTATAACTTTTTTATTCATTGTTAAAACATATTTATTAAAACTTTTTTTGTTTACATATTTTTATAAGTAAATAATAAACTACAAATGTTTTTAAAGGTATTTAAGTCAAACTTATTTAAAAGCATTTATTTTAATACACGTGAACTACTTGAAATTTAATTGTAAAATAAACAGTCATTACAATATTTGTATTGATATTGTGCGCTTAACATTTTTCTATAAATAAACAAAATTCAAAATAAAATAAATACTTTATATTTTATTACAAAAATATAAAATTTAGTATATAATGTATTATTAAAAAAATTTTAATTTTATAGTAAAATAGTATTATTTATTTAACATTAATTTGCTTTGCAAATCATAAAGTAGCATAATTGTTTCACAGGATTGTACATTAAATTTTTGGTTTTAAAAATTGTGCATACGAAAAATTACAATTTTATTAAGATTTTTACGAATCTTGTTATTAAAATTATGCTGTTTTTAGTTTTTTGTTATAATTTAATAAAATTGTTTTCTTTTGTCGTTTTTTTATAAATACATTATTAACACTAACCAGTTTGCTAACCTCGCGCTTAAATCCACTTTATTTCTAAACCGGACTTAAGACTGACTTTGATGCTTACATAATTACATATAAGTTTACATTATATTTTTAAACGGTTAATTATTACTTTGTTTTAAAATTAATTTATTATTCAAAGTTAAAACAATTATATAAATTTTTAAATTGTGAACGTATGTTTAGTAATAGTTAAACCTAGTTGTTTTATCTCTGTACAAAATAAAAAAATTAAAACATTTAAAACCGTTTTATAAAATTACAAAACAAATTATAAAACAAATATGTGTATTGTGCAAAAATATTTTGTAAAAAAAGTATTTTTTAAAATTATTTTAAAGTAGACTAATCGACAAGTAAAAAGTACTTTTTCTATGTTAGTAGAATTACTTACAATTTGTTATGTTTGATCTAAAATAACTTTAATTACCCTGTTAAGCAAAAAATTATTTTTATTCTATACAATACTGGTTTAAGCGTTATTAACTTAATTTTTGGTTTTTTTAAACATTAGGGTAACAATTTGTATATGTAGTTTATATAGAGAAATATGTTTAAAAACCATTTTTATAAATAATATTTATTTAATAAATATTAGTAAAATGTGCCAAAATGGTCTAGTGGTACAGCGCTCAAATTTGAACCTCGGTAAGCATGGGTTTAAATCTCATTACCTGCACTTAAAAGCGGGCTTACGTTTGGCTTTGCTAAATGTTTATTGCTAAAAAATGTTTCTTTTAAAACATTTAAAATAACAAACATAAAATAAATGAGTAAAATAAAATATAAAACATGTGCTAATAAATTTTAATTAAACTAAAATAAATAATATATGCTAAATATTCTAAAATATTATAGTACGTCAATTTTTGATTTGGTTTTGTTTTAAACTGTGTAATTAAACAGCAAAGTATAATGTTTGTGCAAATGACTTATAAAAATAGTGTCAAAATAAAGTATAAACATTATCATTCAGTATATTTTGTTATTTAACTGCGCATTTTATAAAATTGTTATTGCGAAACATATTTTATTAATATTGTAATATGTTATTATTATAAAAATTATGTTTTATTTTGTATTTAAAATATGATAATTACGTATACTGCATCCATTTATCACAATTTTTGTATAAAAATAATTTTAATGTTATTTTTATTCTTATTATATTAAATTTTAATATTTTAATAAAAATTAAATTAAATTATCTGTTTAATAAAAGCACATTTATTAATTAATTATAACATACGTAATTTTTTTTTAATGTTAACAAACATTATATTTATATTTAATTAAACTTTACTTAACATTTTTTAATACCCAAAAATAATGTTTTGATATTTTTAATGTTTAATTTTAATTGTATACTATAAAAGTTTTATATTATTCTTATTTATATTTTAATTGCTTAATTTAAAAAATAAATGGAACAAATTTACTTAATCTTGAAACACATTTAAATTTATAATAAATTACTTGTTTTGTATATAATTATTAGAATTCTAAATATTGCATAATTTAAATATACAATTATATGTTATTAAATTTAATTATACATAATTTGTAATAATTTTTAGAAAACTTATTATAACGGTTCTTATATAAATTAACATAAAGCAATAGCAATAACACTGCAAATTTTAAAATTCATTATATTTTGCTACAAAATTTAAAACATCAAAGTGTTAAATATTCAAAAAATATTTATATTTAAAATAATAATTATAATACATATTTATTGACTGTTTCTGCTATGTTTTTAAGCACAATACATAATTTGTTTTATTCTGTACTTTACACTTTTTTATATTTTTAAAATGTATTTTTTACTTTATTAAATAATAAATATAAATAATTACATAAAATAATTTTTAATAAAAATGTATACATTCTGTAAAATATAGTATGTTAAAGTGTTAAAATTTAATAAAAATTTTACTATATATATAATGCTTCTACCATAGCAAAAGGTGTATTTTAATAATATAACAAACAATTATGTTTTTATTTAACTAATATGTTTTTAAAATTTTTGTAAACACTTTAAATGATTGATATATCAGAAATGTTTTTAAAAATAATGCTTGTTTTATATTAATCTTTATTAAAAATAAACACTTATATTTTACTTAACAAAATGTTTTACAAAAATGTATAAAAAATATATGTAAGTAAAATTATTTTTTAATGTGTGACATAAGTTGAATTACTTTAAATTATACTTTATTGTGCATAATTGTGTTAGTTGCACTAATGTGCATAAAACAAAATTATATAAATTAAAACTTTTATATGTTGACTCAAACATATATACAATATGAAAATTAAATGCCTATGTTTTTTATGTATCGTTTATTTATTCCTAGTTTTGCATAGTAGTACTGGATGTAAGTTAACTAATACTAATATATTACTTATTACATAGTATTTAATAGTACGTAGAATTTACTTAAAATTAAACAACAAAGCAATTTATTTTAAATTAATTTTTAAAAACATTATTTATTTGAAATTTTAATAAATGTTTTAATTTACTTTTTACATAAACTTTTACTTAATTAGAAATAATAATATTAAAAAAATAAAATTTGCTACAGTTTAAAAAAAAAACAAATAATTTATTAATTGTAAGGCATGTACTTTTTAATTATACAAAATTATAAAATTTAATTTTCATATATTTTTGCATTATATATATATATATATATATTTATATATAACAGTGTTTTGTAAGTAATAAATTTAATAATTTTTTTAATTAATCTACTTGCATTAAACATTTTAATCATTATTATTAACACAAACGTACACGTAATTATAGGAAAATATTATTATAATAATAACGTTAATTACAATTTAATAAAAAAAATTATTTGATTATAGTGTTACGTAAATTTAAAAGTTTTTAATTTAAAATTAATTTACTTAAAATGTTTTAGGCATTATTATCAGAATGTATTTTAAAATGTATTTACTTGTTCTTTAATTTTTATTTAAATCAATTAAATATATTTTTGTTTTATTATATAATTAACAAATTTATTAATATTTTTTATAGAAAACTAAAATTAACATACATTTTTATATCTTGTACTTGCACATTCTGTTTAAATTATGTTTATCAAACAGATTTTCCATACAGTAAATAATATTAATGCCTATATAATTTGTAATTTGTAATTTTAAAAGTCTAATTTAAATGTGTATTATATATATATATATATATATATATATATATATATATATATATATATATATATATATAATTACAAATAATTTATATTTTTTAGTATTTAGAATGTTACAAATGTATTCGATACGTTAGTTAAATATATTGTTTTATTACTTATAATTAAGATAAATGTAAGAAACAATTATTTATTAAATATTATATATATATATATATATATATATATATATATATATATATCGCTAAATGTTTTAATTTAAACAATATTATACAAAATATTAAAATATTATTTAATTAGTGCAAAATTTTATTTAAATTTAGTAGAAGTTATTAAAAACCTTGATGAAAAATCAGGTAAATTTAATAATTTTGCAAACCAATTATTTTATAAAATAATTAATCTTTGTTTATAAATTAAAATACACATATAATAACTATTTGTCAATATTTTAAAATTATATTAAACATGTTTAAGTTCGCTACGCAGAAAAATAATTTTAAATAATTTTAAGCAATCTTTCTGTGATGTAAAATAATAAATAAACAAAATATTAATTAATTTGTGCATATTTTTAGAACCTGGTAAACAATAAAATTTTAACATATAAAAATGTTTTAATAAAACAATAAAACTTTTTATTAATATTTTACAGTTGTTTTAATAACAAATATTTTATTAAATTACATCATTTAACCATAATAAAAATTACAAACTAATTATTATTTTGAACATTAACGCTCTTTTTTTACGTTTTATGGTGTATTATTTAGTGCACTAATAAATTTATTTATATATTTAAGTACTAATAATAAACATTTTTTTAAAATATAATACTGTGCATATTTCATTAAAATTTTTTTTGTGTTTTTGCTAAAGAAGCAAAAGAGGAGATTGAAGAAATAAAAAAAAAGTATGTTTATATAATAAATAATTTCTTAACAATATATATATATATATATTTATTTAACTTTAGTTACTTTTACAAATGTTGAATTAATGTGTTAGTGCTAAATTAGTTTAAATCCTAACATAAAAATGTATTTATTTGAGTTATATTTTTATTCACAGTCAAACAGCCGTTTTCTATAAAGTGTAAGTATTTAATAATTGATTATTTATAAAAAATAATTTAATAAAACAAAAATTTTTAAAGTATAATTAAATACTTATTGACAATTAAAATTGTGGTTTATTTTATAACATTTTTTTACTTTTCAGACTTGGTTTTTACAAAACTTTGGTGGCCATTATAATTGCTATACGCAAACATATGTTTACTGAATACAAATTTTCTTTGCAATAATAAATATATATAAACAAATAAAATTTACAATATTAATGTAAAACAATTTAAATATAATAAAAGGTTTTTATTAATTATAAAAATATATTATACTAATATGGCGGTATTCTATTTTGTATATTTTTTAGCATACAGTTGCTAACGAAATTTAATTTTATGGTGACCTAGTTTAATATTCAAGAATATTTAGCACTTTTTACTTATTTTAGACATATGTACTACTTATTCTTAAATACCTTAAATAAAACTTTACCCAAATATATAATTATATAACATTTTTTTTTGTAACAAAAGATTGTATTTAAAATATACAACAACACTTGTTCTAGCGGTAAATCATAATACCTTTGTTTATTAAAATTTAATAACAAACGCGTGTAATTTGGTTAAAAAAAATGATTGGTCAAAATACTTTTTTTTTTAATTACAAACTGTGTAATGTAAACAATTCCAAGTCTGGCTTTAACATTAATTAAATTAGTTAAACATAATAAAGTAAACAGTTTTTTATATAATGCTACTAAAGTAAGAATTAAAAATATTAATCCTTGTGTACGCACTAATAAATGCAATTTACGTAACACATATAACATAATTTTGTCATAAAGCAATTGTTACTGCATTTTAATAAAAATTAAAAATAAGTATTTTTTAATACATAAAAATACAACAAATATTACCATAACATAAGCACTATTGTTTAAAATTTAAAAACAATTATCTCAGTAACATACAGTGTACAGAAATGTTAGTTAAAATATATGTAATGCTGAAAGCATAGAACAAAAATATATTTTATATAAATGTTTATAGTACCAAAGTATTTATTTTATTTTATTTTATTTTTTAAATTAGTTGTTTTTAAATAATTTTTGTTCAACTTTACTACAATTTACCAGTTTTTGCGTCTTTATTTTGTAATTTTAAAATTGTTTTTGTTAATATTTTAAACAGAAAAGCAAAATATTGGTTTTTTTACATAAATATATTGTATAAATATTTACTATGTTAATTTATATTTAAGCTTAATTATTACTGCTACTGATAAAAAAGACTAATATTTTATTAATAGTTGTTTATTTAAAAGTTTTATTTATATATAATAATTAACGCGCACAAACAAAAGTTGATTGTCAAGGTGGCTCCTCTGTACAGCGCTTAATTAAAAACTGGGTAAACAAATGTTTAATTTTAACATTACTCATATTTCAGAATTAAGCAAAAGCCAAAAAAAAAGTTAAATCTTTTATTCAACAAACACATTATTTGGTCAGATTCTTATTTTGTTACATAAACTATCAGCAAAAACTGGTTTTTAATATACAGTTGTTAACAGCAAAAAAAAATTGATAAACAAAACAAAACCTGGCTAAGAATATTTAAAAAAAATTTAATTAAAATAAATATTTTCAAAAATTAAACAAAAATGTTATCAAAATGTTTAAAAATACATGAATTGATAATTTTTCTGTTTTTTTAATTATGGGACAGTGATGTCGTGTTTGCTGTTAATGTTAATTTGTTAATCTCTACTTATTTTTAAAAAAAATTAGTTATTATTATTATTATTAGTAGTATTATAATTCCTAAAATACTTTACAAAACTTTTATTTGTAGCTACTGTAAGACTCATAATTTTTACCCGTTGTAGCACTTAAACTCCTTAAATAAAGCGTTGTTAAAGTATGCAAAACAGTTTAACTTAATTAATTAAAGAATGTTTTAGGTAATCAATTTGTTAAACTATATTAATACTGTAAATAAAAAAATTATTATTGATAAACCAAAATAATATTTTTTTAATTTTTTTGTCTATTAATGTTTTGAATTTATCCAATTGTTGTTGTCTTCAATGTCAACATTTCTTTGTTAAGTAATTGCATTTTTTGTTTGCTTAATATGCTCAAATGCACAAGTTGTGTTTTGATTTAGTTGCAGATAAATTTATTTCGTACATTCTCTTTAATTACAAACATATAAAGAATTAGTATATATATAGAAAAATATATATTATGTAATATAATGTAAGTAACTTAAATATTCTATTTTATTGAATGATATTGTTGATAAACATTTCAAATCTTGTATACAATTAGCATCAAGGATTGAAAATAATAACAAACACCCGCTACATGCAGTTTTTAACAATTCTAAAACTTCTAAAAAATCAACAAGAACTTAGCCGCACATAAAAACCAAAACTAATCAATACAAAAAATTTATGTTTGCCCTACTTATCCAGAGTATTAACCAATCCAGAATCAAACAAAATTAAACTATTAAGAAACCTATCAAAGTAAAAATTGTTTTACCCACGCATTTATTTGAACTAATTTAGACATCTCACAGTACAAGTGTGCCTTATGATGACTCATTCTATGTACAGCAATTTTAAATATTTTATTTTAAATCACATGCATACTATATAGACTATATTTATATTTATTAACATATGACATTCTATTTTATTTTGATTCTATTATTTGTACTACTACTTTTTTTATATTGATGATAAAAATATATTTTATGCTGAATGTATCTCTACTGAAATATTAAAGCTCAATAATAATAATAATAATAATAATAATAACTGCACAAACATACACATGCAGAGGTTAAGTCCAAGCTAAATTTAATAAATTTACAAATAGTCTCTGTATACACAAAATGGGTTTTAATGTGCAAATAGAAACAGATTCAAGAGTCTTGAGCAGTTATTAGTACTTTAAAGTAATCATTAAAATTAACTCAGTGTTTTGTTTAAACTAAATAACGTAATATTGACAAAGTGCACAAACGTTTGTTTGAGTTAGATTTTTTTATCAATTTAATTAGGAAATTGTTCTTTAGACAACTATTTGTCCGACAAATATATGTCACCGCAAATGCAAGTAAACTGGTTTTCTCTGACATTTGGAGACTGCGGTTGACTAATAATTGTTTTGAAAATTAACTATCGGTTGTCATATTTTTTTCTATTTTTTTAATTGCACAGTTTGCTTATCTGTAGTAATAATATAACTAAGGGGGAGACCGACCCTACTTAGCGCGTCCACAGGTGGCGGATAGTGGAACGACCTTTAGCAATAGAGGCTAGCTGTGAATAAGGCGATGCCAAATAAACAGCCGTGGACCAAACGGATACTCAGGCGTTAAGGTTGTTAACGCGTTGACAAGAAGGCGACAACGGTTATCGGTGTCACCCTGAGTATTATCACCAAGCAGCCCTATTTAGGGACAGCACTGCTTGCTCCACTCGGAGAGGGGCCTAGAAAAGGTGATTTAAAAATTGCTCGTCTCCTCACCAGGATGCTGGACCGCGGCTAACTGGTCTACATACTTGCGGTCAAAACTCTTACAAAAATCAATTAAAGGCCGTGGTCAACAGGGCTGAAACTGATGACCAAATTCAAAAAACACCATTCTCAGAGCTCAAACAAGGCAGAATGTGACTCGCGACGCTATTGCCTGTTCTGTGAATATTACTCGCAATAATGCACCGGTTATTAAATCTAGGATTTGCCCATTAAAACCAAGATGTCCGCTTAACGTTGGCTCATGGAACGTGTGCTCATTGTCGACACTGGCTGTGCAAGATTGTGTTGCTGCTGAGTCTAACCGTCATAATGTTAATATTCTATGTGTTCAAGAAACCCGTCATTCAGAAACTTGTGTTATAAAATTACCTTTAGGATCAACTTTTGGCCTTCTCAATGTGATGTTTCTGGACCCGCCAAATATGGTGTTGCGATTATTACGTCCTCAAGTGCGACGAAAGCTCTTATTGATTAGTGCCCTATTAATTCTAGAATTATGACCGCCCGTTTTCAGACTGGGAATTTAATTTTAGGTATAGTAAATCTATACGCTCTCACATCAAGTCACACAGAGTTAGAAATACAAACATTTTATGAACTATTGGCGGCCACAACTACTAATTTAGAAAACAAATCGAATTTTATAATGGTAATGGGGGATTTTAACGCTAGGTTAAGTGCTGCTTGCTGCTCAGCAGTTGGTAAATGGACGACTAGCAATAACAATTGCTTAAACGGTGACTATTTTAGTACCTATGCGTTACAACATGATTTAGTAGTTACTAACATGATGTTCCAACATCATCCACGTCACTTAACCACGTATAAGAGTCAAAATTGCCGCTCTCAAATTGACTACGTTCTTGTCTCTCGTAACTGGTTTTCATCAATTAAAGACGTGCGTGCATTCCACGGCTGCTGTACTGGAACGAAAAAATGGAAATAATCACGGGTTTTTGAAGTGCATACTCTCACTTAAATTTCTTTTCGATCCAAACGAAAGCACTTTAATCGCCTAGACTATAAATCTATTAAAAATGCGTCCCATATTCAGAAATCATTTGAAAAAGCATATGTAAATGCTGGTCTTTCCATAAATAATAACAATAAAGTGGAACATAATTGGAACTAAATCACATCTAAACTAAATGCAGCCTCTAGGTTATTACCCAGGAAACTCAACATACAATTAAAATTTCAGGTTTTCAACTCCACAGAAGTTTTACGAAATAAATTTTTGAACAAAACCAGCACAGAAAATTGAATGAAGACAAGAAGATACAGGAATATATAACGAATTTCAATAATGATCAAGAGAAATATTGGTCGCATGTAGCTGAGGAATTAGAGAGTGCTGCAATGCGTAACAATACTCAAACCTTATTCAAAAATTAATGAACTTTGCAAAAGGACATTCCTTCCAAAATTAACGCTTATTGGCGATCTCTGCAGATCAATGAACATCACACTTTGCAAAATTACTTAATCCCATCAAACACGAAGCGGCGAAGGTTTCCAACCAACTCCATACACAACCCCCTGATTCCTTATACGTAGTTTCGATAGAGTCCCCCTCGCACGAAGAAATTATCTCTGCATGCCATCAACTGAAAGATGGGAAGGCTACAGGAGTAGATGTTATACCAATAGAAGTTTTTAAGTATGGCGGGATAAATATTATTCAAGATTTTATATTCCTTGATAAACTCTATTTGGAAAGAAGAGAAAATTTCAGAAGCATGGACTCAAGCTATTATAATCCCAATTCATAAGAAAGGAAACACAAATGACCCCGCTAATTATAGAGGAATCAGCTTACTTTGGGGCTTCAAAAATTTTGGCAAATATTATCTTACGCAGGATCCGTGGGGAACGGGAGCGTCGAACACGAGCCAACCAGGCTGGTTTTCGTCCTGGGGTGGGATGCGTTGATCAAATCCATGCTGTTCGTAGAATGTTAGAACTTCGTTCGCGATACCAACAGCCTACTTATTGTGCATTTGTAGATTATTTAGCCGCCTTTGATTCTGTTGATCGCAACCTGCTGTGGAATCTTCTTATTACCAAAGGAATTCCTGCCAAGATTGTCAACATTATTAAATTGTTATACACGTCGTCAAACGCAGTAATACGGAATGGTGATTCTTTAACAGATGCAATCTACATAAATTCAGGTGTTCGCCAAGGTTGTGTTTTAGCTCCCATGCTTTTCAATTTTGTAGTTAATAACATTTTTGATGAAGTGTCTCGGTCATTTGAGGGCTGTATAACTCATGATGGTCGCAAGATAGCAGATCTTCAATATGCAAACAATGCGGTTCTTATGGCAGAAACCGAAGAAGATTTGCAAAATGCGGTTGAACTTACTCAAAAAGCCTCAGAGAAATACGGTTTATATCTTAATATTAAAAAAACAGTGGTTTTAGCTAACGTCCCTTTTAGAAATCCAATCACTGTTAATGAGAGCCCACTCCCTGTGGTCAATGAATTTACATATCTAGGCTCGGTCATAGATAGTAAAAACTCTAGAGCTTCTTCAGAGATTCGGCGTCGTATTCGCCTCTGCTGCAGCCTTTGGGCGTTTAAGTAAACCTTTATGGAACAAAAGTAATATTTCTATTAAAACCAAGATTAGAATATATAGGAGTTTAGTGCGTTCCATTTTTGTTTACGCATGCGAAACTTGGACTCTCACCCAAACGGATACGCAAAAGCTTGTTCATTTTGAGCAAAACTGTTTAAGATCTATATGGTTTCGTTTTTTTGTCCTCCATTGAACGCACTCATTTAATAACTAGTAAAATATTTCAAACATTCCCAGATATTTGTAAGTTTCTTAACATTTATTGGCCATGTATCTCTAGCACAGTAAAAAAAAGACGATTAAAATGGATTGGCCATGTTTTACGTAGATCGCCCTCTCATCCAGCCAGAATAGCTATGGAAGTCCAACCATTACCCGGATGGAAAAGAAGGCTAGGCGGCCAACGAAAAATTTGGACAGACATTGTAGCATGCGAACTCAGTCCTTTTATTTATGCTAAGCCCTCGTCCAAATGAATTATTTAAATGGGCGTCCATTTGTTCACCCTATGCAGCCAACAGGGATCATTGGAGGGGTTTAACTCGGGATGTAATTAACATTTAATGTCAGCACACCTCAAGTGTCGTTCTTTGAGTACACACTACAAAAGTTGACGTTTTTACAGACGTTTTGGTTTTTTTTGGACTACCCTGAGTGATAATAACCGGTGGGGGATGTTTATCCCCGATGATAATGATGATGATGATGAATATAACGCAATATTTGTAAATGCGAAACGTTTGATGAAACATTAAGTCAAACAATTTTGAGAAAAATTGCAACATTTAAAATTAAAAAGTAACATCTATACTGACATTTTGTTTTTTCAGACTATTTTATTTGTGTTGCGTTGTGATTGCGTTAAAGAAGATATTTATAATACATTAAATAACTGTTAAAGTGTTTATAAATATATTTTAAACTTAAATTACAAAAATTGTCATATTTTATATTAATATATGTATATGTTTACATGATTTTGTTAAAAATGTAATGTAATAATAGACTAACCAGTAAATGCAGATTGTTTTACCAAATTACTCTCACTACAATTATGCTGCTTTTATTAATTTTTTGTAATTTAATCAAATAATGTCTCCTTGTTGTTTATTTCCAATATTTTGTTACCCTCATCCACTTTTAACCAACATGACACCGGAGTAATGCTCAAACAAATAAAATAAATATTAAACGCTTACAAAACATTTTGAAAATAAATTATTATATTATATAAAAAATATGTGTAATAAATACGGTGTAAACTGTGTTTACACATTTTGTATCATAGTTTATATTTAAACACAATTTACTTTGTTAATTTGCCTATAAGTGTTTAAATTATGGTTTTTAGTGATAACATGTTTCTAATTTGATTAAGTAATTTTATTAAAAATACTAATTTATACTACACTGCACTAACTGTAACAAACATAAGCATTAATTGTATTAATAAAAATTATAAATTATTTACATATTTGTCAGTAGAAAAAAACATTATTAATATTTTGTGAACAAATTTATGCATATAATTGTCATCAGCCATTTTATGCATCTTAATAATTAAATTTTATATTGTTGCTTATTATATCACGATGATTAATAATATTATTACTATTGTTACCTCTTAAATTATTATTTATTATTATTATTATATTGATTATTAAGTTAAACATTATTACTACCATCATTTTAAATTCATTGTTATAATTATCTATATTTTTTAATTATTATTCCTATTGCTAACATAGTGATGTCATTATTTATTTATTATTATTATTATTGCTATTTTTATTATTTTTTACTAATATTGTTATTATTGTTTTTTTTTAAAATTATTATTATTAACTTTATTATTGTTATTATATTTGTTGTTGTTGATGACAAAGTTGTTAGTAGACCATAAAAAATAAAACCATAATAAACGTTTTACAAAATATTAATAAACAACAACGTACAAATTTGTCTAAAAAATATGTGTAATTTAAAATAAATAATATTAATAGAGTAGTGTCAAAAAATAAACAATTATTTCTTTTTACAAAATATTAATTTATAAATCTATAAAAATGTTTACGCTACTATTCTAAAATATATTTAAAATTGATTAAATTAGTGTTTGTTTTTTTACAAATAAACCAACAAATATATATTTAATTTTTTTTATTTTTACCTAAATGATTTAAAAATAACAGTTTGGTGTTATAATATATTTATATATATATAAGATAATTGTTGGTGTTTTTTTATAAAATAAGGAGTTTTTAAAAAATGATATTAAACACAGTTTTTAAATACAAATTTATAATAAAGAATTAATCTATTACAAAAAAATACTAACAATTTATTACTTTTATATTTTTTATTAATGTACATTTACTTATTTTTTAAAGGATACTTTTTTATAGCTAAAAACTGTACATTAACTGGTAATCATTTTTGTATTGTATTATTGCATTAATTCTAATATACTATAAAGAAAACAAATTAAGACTAAGGTTTATAAGAAGTGATTGGATAGAATTAACTATTATTAATTATACAAACTGGAGTATTTCAATTACCAAATAAATTTAACTACTCATTTTTTAAAACTCTAATGCATTTTTATTTGTATATGCTAATATAAATAAATAAAGTAGTTATAATTTAAAAAAAAATTAAATTAAATATTTTAATTGCTATTATCAATAATATATTACTTAAATTTAATACAACATAAAAAAATTAATTATGCATTTTATTAAATATAAAAGCACTACACACCAAATATATATATATATATATATTAACCTGTTTATTTTATTAAACATAAAAATAACGATTATTACAATGCGTTAATTTACATTTTTAAATAATCAAAAATTAAATACCAATTATATTTTACTAATCTTAATGTAAAAATACATATTTTTTATTTACCAAATTATATAAAACATGTATTTGTCATTAAACAATAAAAAGTTTTTATAATAGGATGTTACAAATGTTAATGTTATATATATATATATATATCACTTTAATAATTATTAATTAACATTGACAAATGTTTTGTTCTATTTTATATAAATTAATAAAAATTATCGAACAAAGTACAATAGCATATTTTTTAATATTAAATAATGTAAATTGTAATTAAAATTTAATAATAAAAAAAAGGTTATTGTGCGTTTTTAAACTACATTAATTAAAACTTTATACTCTTTATATAATTTTTAAACATACAAAGTGTTTTTATGTCTATATTCTAATTATTATCCTTCTACAACATATATTGATATATAAAAATTGTTTTCTGCAAATAAATAAATAAACAAATTAATGATAATACACATAACATATAAAACAAAATAAATAAATTTTGTTTTTGTTTTTAGCAAAAATATAGAAAATGCCTTACTTCAATAATTAACAAAGCACATGTATAACAAGGTACAGAAAAAGTTAATGATTTTATTATATATATATATATATATATATATATTGTTTTTAACTAATTTAACACTAAAGAGCCTTAATAAAAATGAAATTATCTACTATAATTTTCTTATATATGTTCATAATAAATACAATGTATTTAAATAGCTCGGAAGGTAATTTTTTAAATTAAATAATAAAAATATATTAAATAAAGTTTTGCTAATTATAATTAATTATTTTTAACATACAGTTATATATATACATACAAGGTATAAATATATATATATATATATTTATATTATATACAAAGGGTGAGTTCAATCATTTATAATATTGCAGTGTTTAACTTTGGCAATAAAATTTAATTAACACAATTGTAAATAAAAATATTTTAATTTATAAAAATAAAATAGCAAACATAATTAAAACATAAACATATATATGCAAAACATTTAAGATTTCTGTGAGTATAACTTATGTAAATTATTTTTAAAAATGCTATTTTTATTTGTAATAAAATAATTTAATGTATTATTATACTAAACCCTTTTGTTTTAAAAATAAACATGGGGCAATAAAACAACAATTACAGCAAACCAACAACAACAACAAAGTCCCGTTAGCATTGCAAATTTTGTAAATCGAAGATTAATCTACTTTTTGACTCAACCATGTCATCTGTGTAACTCTGTCACTTAGATACGTCCAATTATTTATTTACAGTTGTTTACCGAAATGTATTGTTTCCGTAGTAGTATAAATTTTTATAAAGGTCAGGTTGCTAACCTTGCGCTTAAACCCTCCTCTTTTATCCAAGCTTAGGACTGAATTAATTCTGATCCAAACTAGGCGGAGTTAATCAATTAGTATTAATTATGTATTTAAATGTGTACGTTTAGAAATGCACAAACAAAAAGTAAGCTACTTTTGTTTATTGCTTAGAAATTAATGTGTTTTAATTTTATTAAATATTAATTTTTGACCATCTAAATTGTTGTTTTTGTTTAAACAATTATTAAATTTATATGATACATGTTAAAAAAAATTAATAAACAAGGTTTTATTTTAAACGTAAACTTTGTATTTTAAAAATTAATAATCTAAATTTTATTTTAAATAAAAAGGTCTAAAATCGTTTTACTTTTTATAATTTGTTTTTAAAATTGTTTAAATTTTTTGTTTTCTGCATATTAATTAAATTTTTATTAAATTTTTAATAAAAATATTAAATCTATTAATAATTATTTTAGTATGAGTTCTGTGTAAGTTAATTTCTAATAATTATTTTATTTAAAGATTTTAAAACTAATTTTAATATAAATTTTAACATTATACTGATTATATAATTTAACTATTTTTAACTATTACATTTAATATAACGTAAACATATAAAATACTTTATATTATTTCAATTTAAACGTGATTGTTATATTTGAAAAAGAATAAACTAAGGTTTTTCAAAACAGAATTTTTAACAATTTATAATTTATTTTTAAGGTTGTTTAAAATTTTGATTATTAGTATAACAAATTTTATATAAAAACGCAAAATCAGCGTAACATTGTTTATATAAAACACCCTTTTATTATGTTTGTTAGCCGCAAATGGTTAGTTAATTTAATTTTTAATTAATTTTAACATTATTATTAAAATTATAAATTAATTCCTGTATTTGATGTCGTTATTTTAATTAAATGTGTCTAGGGATTATATTTTTTGTATATTTCCTTTAGTCACAAACATAAAAAAATTATATATATATATATAATCTTTTTAAATTTCTTTTAGGTTTGGTAAATAATTTCGTATTTATTTAAACTTGTGTTTAAAGCAATGTAAATCTTTAGGCTTAATGTTTAACATTATGCCAAACGAAAATTACATTTTATTTTGATTTTCATGTAGATTTTTGTTCTGTATTATAATAAAATTATTTTGTGTTTAATTTAAAAAAATTATTTAATATTGTTTGTTAAACATTTGTGTTTATCAAGTTTTTGACTTTAATTTAAATCTAATTTGTTTCTTTATTTATAAAAAATACTATATTTTATTACAATCTATAAAACAAACTATTTATTAAATTGTTAAAAAAAATTAATTTATTAATTATTATAGACAAAATTATACTATTAATATAAAAAAATGGAAGCATTTTAAAATAATAAAACTATTTAAAGTAAATTTATATTGTTCTGTTATAATTATTAAACATGTTTAATTTAATTTTATGTTATGCTAAAATTATAAGTTTTTTATTTGTTACATCTTTTTTTAAATAATTTAGCGTAAACTTGATTTTATACATTTAGTCCTGCACCCGGTAACACAATTTAAATATAATTACATTTTGTATGTACTTACATGATATAACTGTAAACGCCTACAATTTATTTCTGTAAATTTTTTTATTATACTATTAATTACAAATACTACTAGTTAGTTAGTAACAAGTTGTAAAAACTAAATTTATATATTTTTACGTTAACAACTATGTATATATATATAAGAGTTGTACATGTGCTTAAAACGTGTTTGAGCTATACCACATTTACTAAATGTAGGTTCTCGTTTGATGATATTAATTGTCTACTTAATAAATAAATGCCTAATTTAATAAATAATGTATTTTAAATATTACCCAATTTTTAAAAATTGTTAAAATACAATAATTTTTGTTTTAATTAAAAACATTTTTATATTTCTTGCAGGTGGTACAAGTAAATATACATTTAAACATATATTTATTACACATTTAATTATTAAACAAATTTAATTATAATGTATTTTATTGCATATATTCTTAATACAATAAAAACAAAAAACTTAATACATGATGATCGTAAAACAAATGACATTAATTATAAATTTTACAAATTATACAATTGCAAATTTGAACAATTATTGAAACATATTTTACATTACATTAGTATTTTTAATCTATATATATATATACATATATATATATACAACTTTATTATTAGTATATTATGTTTATTAATACATATTATTTTTAGTGTTATAAAAGTTTTACAATTTTGTTTAACATAAAAAATAATGTAAAACAGTAATACTTTTATAGGCAAAGTTTATGCATTACATAGTTTTTATAATTTGCAGTATATAACATATTTTACTACACAATTAAAAATTGTATACTTTCGTTATTTTAGCTACGTCAACTAGTACAGGTAAGAAATACATTGTAGGATAATACAAGTTGTTCGTAATTAAATAAAAATTTAAAAAATTTACTAATAATGTTTTAATAATCTTGTATAATTCAAAATGTGAATAAAATATTGTTATACATTTATTAAATATTTATATTAATAATTTTAACATTTTTTATAATTATTTATTTATTTCTATATATACCCGATACAAACTAAGTAATATTGTGCTGCGTTAAAAGACTGTCTAAATACATTATAATGCAAAAACTTCTTACAATATTTTTTTACATTAATGTTGTTTTATAGATTGTATAACTAACATAATTAGCAGTAAATATGTTTTCATAAATAATAATTAATTATTGTTTTATTTTAGCTGCTGCAGAAACTACAAGTAAATTATTTAATTAATTTATTATTCATAATTAGTCTTACATATTCAATACTGTACGAAACTTTCACAACAATTATTTCTACTTTAATTACATTTATTAAGTCATTTATATAATTTATAGAAAATAACACTTTATAAGTTACATAATTTAAGATTAAAATCTTGCTTTATTTTATATTTATTATTTGTTTTATGTAAATAATAATAATTATTAATAATTTTGACTTGTCTAACGTCAGTAATGTACCGAAATGGTCTAGCGGTACAGTGCTTGACTTGAACCTTAATAATCATGGGTTTGATCACTTACATTGGCTTTAAAAACGGGCCGAGTTTGGTTTTACTAAACTGTCTACTGCTAAAAATATTATTTGTAAAACATTTAAAATAGTAAAAATTAATTAATTAATAATAGTAATAATAATATTGATAGTATATACAACATTTAAAACAATTTTCGATTAAAACGTAGTTATTAAACTAAAACATTACTATCAACCGCATAAATTAAAAAACACTCAGTTTAATTATACCATATACAATCGTACATAATATATAATTTTATTAATATATGTTAAAATAATAAAAACATACCGTTAAATTACAACTGATTTATAATTAATACTTGAATAAAACCTTATACACAGAATATAAGTACTACATAAAATATGAAGAATATCTAATGTTTTTGAATAAGTAATATTACAAAATAAGTACTTTATAGAGTATTTATTTTAACACTAATTAACAAATCTACTGCTTAGGTTATGTATAGTGCAGTAAACGTAGTTGTTTAATTTGTATTCTGCTAATTGTATAATAATTTAAAATAAGAACTTATTCATATTATACAGCATACAATATAAAAAAATCTTTAAGTAAAATTAATTATTTTAATTATCTTAGACAAAAGTATTATAGCATTTATAACAAAAATTTATGTTTTTTTTAAATAATTGAATAATTAAAAATTAAATTTTATAAAACCATACAAACATTATAAGAGTATCTGGAACGTGTATTAAAATTATTAAATGCAATAAACAATACTCAAAATAATAATTGTTAATCGTTAATATAATATACTTTTTTTTTTAAATGGCTAATATTGTTTGTTTTTAAAAAATTGTATTATTTTATATCATACCTAAAGTTTATTCATGACAGTAGTAAAATATGTACATTTTTAAATAACATTATTAATACTGCATAACTTATATAAGCCGCTGTTAACAAGTGTTAAACGGTTTATTTTTAATTTAGTTAACCGTAATACATTTTGTTTTAGCAAAAAAATATTTTGCAATAGTTTGAATTTTTATATAACATAATTAATTAATTAGCAATTTATACATAACATTATTTATATGTTTGACTTTGTTAAATAAATAGTATTTAAATAACAAATTAACGTCAATTATAAAAAAAATGTATATTAAAATTAAATTAACCAAATAAAATAATTTTACAATCATAATTTTAAACATATTATTTTTTTATTTAAACAAATATATAATTTTTACTTTATGTGCTTGATTTCATTAAAAATAAACAATTATTAATTATTAAAATTAATGTTAAATGCTTATTCAACTTTGACCGATTGTGATGTAATAAGAATTATCAAAATAAACATTTAATTATTTTAATTTATATAAATAATAATAATAATTTTTTTTTAATTTTTAATAAAAATTTTAAAACAAATAGAATAATTTATTATTTACATTTAACCTTAAGATTCCGTTCATCCGCTAATTTTGCTTTCTGATTGCATTGTTTGTGAAATAGAAAGTAGTGGTAGCAAAAACTTTTTTACACGCCTAGATCAGGTTGTTTAATAAAATGGCAAACTTTGTAGTGTCCTTAATCATTTGGTAACTAAAGAAAAATAAATGTAATCTGTATTTTTATTAATAGTCTACGTTATAATTCATGTTAATTATTTTATTCCATTTTCGATTTTGCACCAGTTGATATTTTATACAATTTTTTATTACTTACAATATATATGTATATATAATTAGAGTTTTTTAAACTTATTATATAGTATTGTATATTTTTTAATTAAAGTAATGTTTCTCTTGTATGCTGTGTAGTTGCTAGAGAAGTTTTAGGTAAATAATCACTTTGTTGCGGTAATTGTTGTAACAGTTGTACATAAACAAATAAACATGTGCCTGGTAATATTAATTTATAATAAAATAATTTATCTTTAAAATGTTATTGTATATAAAATTTTAAATCATTTATTTTGTAACATAATAAAATAAAATAGATTTGTACTTTAAAATGATGCTTTGTTTTATTAATCCAAATGTTTTGTTATCCAGTTATGTTAAGAGCATATTTAAATGTTTTGCAGTTACCAAAATGAATTGTATAATTTCATTAATATAATTTGAATTATTAAAAATAAGAAAACAAATTAAAATGTTATAAATTTAACTAAATTAGTTTTAATAAAACGCATATGTTTAAAAAAAAAACTCTTGCAGATAAGTATACATTTTTAAGAATAAAATAAGTTTAAAATAACGATAACTCTACCTAGATTATGAACTAGTAAATAAAATAATAATTTTATAACAAAAAAAATAAAAATTTAATAATTGCTTAATATAATTATAACATTATTTAAAAATTCAAATGTTTAACTTGTATAAGTGCAAAAAGGTATTAATTAATTCATTTGTAAATATTTTAATAAATGTTAATGTTAAGCAAGGAATTTATTCTTATTTTTACATTTTAAAAATAGCTAAATATACGTTTTTGGTTAAAATAAATTATTTATATTATTTAAAATGCTTTAAATGTTATTTGTGACATTTTTTCTAATACCATTAATCTAATGTATGAAATGTATTTAAATGTACTTAAATGTGTTTTAAAGTATAAATAATGATATTAAGACTAACAAACTTTTCAGCATTAATAAAAAGATTTATTAATAGGCTTTTTGTCTAAATAATTAATAATAGTTAATTGTATATTATTATATTAAACAAAACCCTTTTGCTTTAA